>JAQFXP010000523.1:0-28454 GCA_034693685.1 Belba bartosi
ACAGTTAGACAAATAATTTTTATGTAAACTGTTATTGAATAGATCACATATCATTGTGAGAATACTATTATGGAATTTTAGAATTATAAAATTTTACCTCTTCCATTGCCTTTGTTTATTTTTATATTAAGTTTTATAAAAATAATTATGGTGAGTATCTGATAAAATTTGCAGTACTTAAGCTACGATAATAAAGATACTTTATATTTTACCCAGTTTTAAATTAAATGAGATTATAATCGGCTTCGATTTGGATTATTTTTAAATTTTAAACCACCGATTTTGATATGACTTTTTAAATTTGATTAAATTGTATTTGGTTATCTTATTTGGCTATTGAAGAAAAAATAAAACAAGACTGAACAGTATGACCTTAATACATTTTCGAGGGTCGATTGGTAAAATTCTATTAGCTCTATAAGAACAAACGTTTAATAGCTAAACTTTACTCCAAACTTCAAAATTCTAATAATTATAACTTTATACTAAAACATAATATTAAGTTACTTTTAACTAAAATATAAAATTATAATTAAAATCTTTATAACAAATGCAATATAATTGATGTCATTATGTTTTGAAAATAAACAAACTAAAATTTCAGGAATGACTTACAATTGCCAGCCTCCTTCGGCGTCTGGCAACACATAGAGATAAATTTTACAAATAAAGAGAAATGGTACTAAAAAATTTTAACCTTTACCAGACCCTAAATCTCGCTGCTAATAAAAAAGAATCATACAAGTAACCTCACCACTGACAATCCTATTGCAAATAAAAAGAAATGGTACTAAAAAATTTTAACCTCTACCAGACCCTAAATCCCGCTGCTAATAAAAAGGAATCATACAAGTAACCTCACCACTGACAATCCTATTGCAAATAAAGAAAAATGGTACTAAAAAATTTTAACCTCTACCAGACCCTAAATCCCGCTGCTAATAAAATAGAATCATACAAGTAACCTCACCAATGACAATCCTATTGCAAATAAAGAGAAATGGTACTAGAAAATCTTAACCTCTACCAGACCCTAAATCCCGTTGCTAATAAACAGAAATGATATCAATACCATCATCAATGACAATCCTATTGCAAATAAAGAGAAATCGTATTAGAAATTTATAACTTCTACCCGTTCCAAAATCCCGTTGCTAATAAACAGAAATGATATCAATACCATCACCAATGACAATCCTATTGCAAATAAAGAGAAATCGTATTAGAAATTTATAACTTCTACCCGTCCCAAAATCCCGTTGCTAATAAACAGAAATGAAATCAATACCATCACCAATGACAATCCTATTGCAAATAAAGTGAAATTGCATCATAAAGCTAAGTCTCTAACATTTCCAAAATCCTGTTGCAAATAAACAGAAATCATACCGATATTTTTCCGTTGTAAATAAAAAATAAGAAAACTCTCTCGCTATTAATAAAAGGCTTAAACTTTTCTCGTTATTAATAAAAAACTAAAAATTTTCCCATGCTGTAAGTAAAAAGCATAAAAATCTTTTCGCTATTAATAAAAGAACCCCTTTGTAAGTAAAGAAGAAAAATATTTTCTCGCTATTAATAAAGAAACTAAAATTTTCATACTATTAATAAAAGATTTTTTATTGACCTCTCGTTGCTAATAAACGGGCTCACTCTTTTCTCGTTATTATAATTAAGATAAGAAATTTTTTCCGTTGCAAGTAAAGAAATTTAAAATTTTCCCGCTATTAATAAAAAGGCTTAAATCTAAAATTTTTTCTTCCACTACTAATAAAGACGAGCAGCAGCGGGGGGGGAGGGGGGGGTACAACATGACAAAACTATATATACAATTTCTTCGAAAATGTATTAAAAAAATTTTTTGCAATGACTTTTCAATTAATAATTTATTTTAATTAATTATTTGTTTTTATGGCTTAATTGAAGTTATTGTCAAAAAGCAATTTATTGTCAGTAAATCAAACGTTTATTCAAATACAAGTCAGTAGTTTTTGCACGCGATAATTTTTGCTATTGATGATTTATTAATCGGAAATACAATATATAGTGTGAATATATCATGAAATTATGAACCAACGTGTGAAATAAATTTTTATAAAAATAAATATTAATTAAATAGAATTATTTAAATTTTTTAAAATAATTTTTTTTTGTAGTATTATTTTTGTAGAAGAATAATTTATATAAAACAAAAAAAAAGATTAGAAATAAAAAGTTGCATAAAAATTTTAATTAATTGGAAAAATTTATATTCTAAAGAGATTGGCGGACTTTGGTAAAAAGTGCTTATTTTTTAGAATCATTCAAATCATGATAAAAGCATATGATATAGAAGAGAAATGTCCAAAAAAAATTTTTGTAATTGAAACAGTAAAAAAGTTTTAGTGCATTCAAAAATACAATATCTTCTTACAGTTTATGAATTTCAAACTTAGTTTACAGACAAACTAAATGAGATATTTTAATTATTTCTTTGCTAACACATACATATATCAAAGCAGTATTAATAATTAAACAAAATATTTATATAAACAAAATTTTTGTAATAGTAAATGATAATTAAAATATTTGACTTCAAAATTGAAGACTTTGGCATTGCGATTTGCTAAATTTTTTAAAAATAAATAATGTAGATTATAGTCTTTCATAAAAAGTATAAAACAAAAGTTGCAAATCGCAATGCCAAAGTTTTCAATTTTGCAAACAAATATTTTAATTATCATTTTCTATTACAAAAATTTTGTTTATATAAATATTTTGTTTAATTATTAATACTGCTTTGATATATGTATGTGTTAGCAAAGAAATAATTAAAATATCTCATTTAGTTTGTCTGTAAACTAAGTTTGAAATTCATAAACTGTAAGAAGATATTGTATTTTTGAATGCATTAAAACTTTTTTACTGTTTCAATTACAAATTTTTTTTATGGACATTTCTCTCTTATATCATATGCTTTTATCATGATTTGAATGATTCTAAAAAATAAGCACTTTTTACCAAAGTCAGCCAATCTCTTTATGTAAATATATGTTGTATATATATGTAAATATATATATGTTGTAATTTTTAATTATAATTTAATGTATTAAAATTATTTTGATAATATGGCAAAAATTAAAAATATTAATAAATACTATATTATGTAAAATATTAATTAATTATAACAAACCATAGTTATGAGTGTGTGCTAAAACTGAATCTAAAAATATACCAGATTTCTCCATTTTCTAAAAAATAATATATTTATATATATATTGTTTTAATGTAAAATTTAATTATAGATAAAATGATTTTAATATAATTAAATAAAACACACTTCTTCAAAACAATACGTATTAAAAACATGCGCCGTTTTAAAGAATGGTTGATTTGGTGGCACTAGAAAGTTAATTACATCGTAGTTTTGGAGTTTAGCAGCAGTAAATGATAAAAGTCCCATGCTATGCTTTCTCAATTGACTCGTGTGCCAAACACGTAAACTGTTCCATAAATTGATATTTGTTTTTAAATGTTTATTGTGAGTGTGTATTTGAAACATGAAGTATCTTGTACTATCAGAATGACCAAAATCTATACCAGCTATATCTGGTGCAACATATGTATGTTCTGTTTGAATTGATGCAAGTATATATGGATTAAAACAATCTCGTAGTCCAATTGGAATGTTGTTTAAATCGGAACAATCAAATACAATATTAATAAATTTGTCTAAAATTAATTTATTAATATTTTTGCAAATAAATAAAACGCTATGATGAACGTAGTCGTGAAGATTTTCTGGCTGAGTTATTGGTCTATGCTTTAAAATAAATTAAAAAATTCAATTATTAGAATATTATTTTTTAATATGATAAAAATATAGTTTTTTAATATAAATTATAATTTTTAATAAAATTGGTAATTTATATAAAAACATTTTAAATTATTTTAATTAAAATTTTTATAATAGTAATTGTTAATTTGTTTTTTATATACATTTTTATTTTTGTTAAATAATATAATTTTTTAAAAATATTATTTCATATACCTTAATTATTTGACGAGGTTGATTCATATTAATTTTAAAAAATTTACATAAATTTGAATTTTCTTTTATTGGCACGGTCAACTAAATTAACAAATTTGTAAAGTGAATTACTTTATATTAATTTCAAAATAAAATATATAATTTAATATACAAATTTTCTAATTAATTAAATAACTAATAACTATCTTTTAATAGTTGATCTTATTGTTAATAAAAACGCTAAATCCTTTCTTGTTATTATAATTAAAATTTAAAAATTTTTAGTTGTAAATAAAAACAATTTAAATTTACTAGCTGCTATAATACAAGCTCAAAACTATAATTTCTTTCTTATATTGTTATAATAGGATTTTAACCGCAGGAGTGAAAGGGTGGAACAGGGGAAAGAACGACAAAACTATATTTATATTCTTTGATTATGTAAAAAAAGGTTATTTATTTAATTGAAAAATATGGTATTTAAAAATATACTTACATTTAATGCAAAATCAAAAATATCAACATTTTCTTCTGCTGGTGTATTTGGCGTATTAAATAATTGCCAATGTTCAATTCCTTTAAAACTGTGCTTATTAATTAGAGAAAAACTATCAGGGTAATTATTGCCATAAGCCCATATAATATTAGTGTGATGCGCTTCTGATATCTCTAAATCTTCAATCTGATTGCCTGTTTTATGTGTCCGCCAAAACTCTAAAACAGTATGCGTTTCATTTTGCACACTAGATTCAAATTTCTAATTTTGAACTTTGTCAATTACAGGCAGTTTGTTATTATCTGTCCAGCAATCCTAATTTAATTTTTTAAAGTCGTAAATTTATTTACAAATTAATTATAAAAATACTATGTCTTACATAAAATATAGTTTGTCCAGATTTTGTTATCCAACTTATAATTAAATCGCTTTGTGCCATTTTACCATGCAACGATATGCCAAATCCGATCCATCCTTTTGTTCGAACTTCAGTTTTAAACATAAAAATATTACTATCATTATCAAATTTCCAATTAATTGTGACATTTTCATTTATAATATTTGAATTATAATTATCAAAACTATTTTCGCAATTAATTGCCGAAAAACCGCAAATAATAAAAATAATATTTATATTTAACATAATCAATTTAATTAATTTTTATATAAATTTACTTTAATGCAAATTACAGTTAACTACTAATTTAATGTAAAATATTTAATAAAAATGCACCCATATTTTCAATTTTGCAATTTAATATTAATTAATAAATAATTAACGTTGAAAATAGCCTTGAATTTTTAATACTTCTTAAAACCTAAATGTAAGCGTAAATTCTACTTTAATTATGATAAACAGCTGAAATAAGCATTTAAAAATGATTTTAATTAAGTGTAGCCTATTATCCATAATCTTATCCGATATGCTATTTTTGAGTATAACTCAGTATTACAAGTTAAATTTAATAATCATAAAATTTTACTATAAATTCAAATTAATCTTTTTAATTTTTGCATTCAAATATTTCAATCATCATTTAATGTCACAAAAAAGTTGTCTATCTAATTATTAAATTCTGTTTTAATATGGTAGTAAAAAAAATAATTATACTGTACTTTCTCAGTTTGTTTTTAAATTAATTTTGAAATTTATAAAGTCTAAAATAATTGTGTATATTTAAATGCGCATAACTTTTTTAATGTTTTATTTATAAAATATTTTTTGTACATTCTTTTATCAGGATTTAAATGATTTTAAAATTATATATTTTTTTCAAATTTCCGCCAAATTCTTTGTGTTTAGCTAATAATTTATCAAAATAATAAAATAAGGCTTAAAATTATTAAATAAAATTCAAATTTATTTTTATAACAATTGTATATGAACAAATTTTCTTTATTAATTTGCTAAATTCAAATTTAATGTAATTTTCAATTTAGTTACTTTAAAATTTCTGTTTTGATAAAATTGTACCTTGTAAACAAATTAATTTACATTTTAATCAATATTAATAACGCCTTGAATTAAAACCGATTCTGTTTTCGCATCGTAATATTTTTGATACCAAAGTCGAAAATCTTTAATTGTTTTATCATTTTTCGTTAAAATCGGCCGAAAATTTAGTTTCATATTATTCATAATTAAAATATCTTCCTTTGAAATCTTTAGAAATTATAATATTATTAATATTATTTGTGTTTAAACATGTTGTTTTGCTAGTTTTTGTTTAAAATAAACACATTATAAAAATTAATGCATTGTTTATTTTAAAAAAAAATAAAAACTTTTTGCAAAAATTTATAAATTAAATATTTAGGCTATAAAAATTTTAATATATAAAATATATTAAAGTTAAATATTTTGTAAATTTTTGCAATATTAATTTAATTTTGCTTGGAAAATAATTATACATTATTAAAAATTGTTTTTAATAACCTAAATCATTTAAAAAAAAACTTTAAAGATATAATATTTTTATTAACAAATAAACCTAAAGAATTTTTTAAGAAATGTGAGTTTAACTACTTTCAAATAAATAACAAAAATTATATAAATTTTTTAAAGATAAAAATAATAACCTTTTCAAAGAAGAATTTATGTATACAACTGATAACTGGCTTGAAAAATTTCTTATTAAAATTTTTTGGCATAAAAAATATATGACACATTAAAGTTTTTTCCGGTTCAATAGGTATAAAATAAATTACCACGCTTAATTTTGATAATTGTATAACAAAGCAATTTGGCCCAATTGGATAGTATAAAAATGAAATTTCAAATAAATTAAAACCAAGCAAACACATATCCATTTTAACTAAAAAATTAATTTTATCAGGATTATCTTGACAAACTATTTTTTGAATATTATTTGGATATTTAATTTCTAAAACGCCATTAATTAAATTCTTATGCACATATTTGAAATGTTCTAAATCAAAGCCGTTTTCCATTGTATTCTAATTTAATATTAATTTATTAAAATCAAAAATTGTTTAAATATTAAATAAATAATTGAAATTATTACTTGTAAATTATTGTAAGCCAAATTTTTAAAGTCTGTTATATATAATAAATTTTGAAATAAAACATCCGGATAAATTTTTGGTATATAATTTTGCAAATTGTACCAGAGATAAATCAAATTGTTTAATTCAAAACATTTCTAAACTTTAATGCGTGCTCCAATTTTATCAAGTTCTTTTTTTAAACAATTATAAACTGTAATTAATAATATTATGAGTTAATAAAATAGTGTGGAATTTCTGCTACAATAAGTTTTTATATTACTCTACAATCTCTCTGATTACTAATTTATCTTTTTTGTCCTTACTTTTAAAATCGCGACAAATAAAGTATTTTATATAATATAAAAACAACTATTAATTTAAATTAAAACTTTTCAGATTCAAGATTTATATTCGACTTCCATGATTATGGAAGTTGAGTATAAAATTTATATATAAAATTTTATTTTTATTTACTTAATATAAAATAGCTTTTTTGTGACATTTTGCCGTTAATTTTGTAAAGAGACCTATAGACGAACGACAAAACTATAATTAATAACATTTTTAAAATTAAATCAATATAATTGATATTAAATAAAAGTTAAAACAAAATATTTTTCTTTTATTTTTACATATGTACAGTATTTAAATTTATATTCCTTAAATAAAAATTATTCTAAAATCTTTTGTTTGGTTAACCCATAAAATATTAAGATATAATTTTTAAAATATTATTTTTAATTTGTAATTTAATTTAGCTTACGTTCATGGTTTGGTATGTGCTTGCACAAACCATCTTTCCCGCCAAATACCCATCCGTGAAATGGACATTGAATGCAGTCTTCGCCAGAATTTTGAACCACAACCCCTCTGACTCCTATGTTTGCGCCCAAATTCGGACAATTGGCGCTTAGTATGTATAGAGCACCCGAAGTGCCTCTAAACAGCACCAATTTTTCGCCACAAATCTGAAAAGTTTTGACGTAATTTTTGGACACTTTAGCCGACGATCCGATTATATACCAGCCGTTCGGATAATTAATAAAATCATTGCATTCGGTTTCTGAAACATCTTTGTTCAGAAATAATGGCTAAAATTAATTTTGAAATTTTTTATTTGTACTTTTAATAATTTGAAGAATTAAACCTTTGAATTTGTTTTTGATTTCTTAATTATTTACTGAAACAATATTAATATTATTAAAATAAATAAGAAAAACAATTCTAAAATATTTCACATTTTGTAAAAATTTGAAGAAAATACTAAATTATTAATTTTAAATTAATTAATTTTACATATTTAAAATCAAATATGTTTTTAAAATATTAATTTTTTTAGATAAAGAATTAATTAAATTTAATTAAGTTTAATTTGCGTAAAAATTATTGAAACATGCTAATGCGTTGTATATGCCAAGCCGAGTTTTAATATTAATGCTAGTTGTAATATAAAATATTTTTAAAATATTTGCCAGAAACATTTTAAAAATAAAAACGAAATTTTAAGTGAATTTATCTATCATTTTTATTATAAATGTAACTCATACTATTTTATTGAAATTTATAACAATTTTGTCTTATTTTGTCACAGTAATTTTGTTTTTATTTTTAAAATGTTTCTGGCATATATTTTAAAAATATTTTATATTACAACTAGCATTAATATTTAAAAGTTAAAATAATAAAAAAATTTCAAATAAAAGCAATCAAGAATGTTCAACTTGTATGCATCACAAATATTGCATTTTTAAATTTGTAGTACTAGTCAAAATTGCTCCATGTTAAAAATTCAAAAAATAAAATTACACGTATCTAATTATTTTTAGCAATAAACAATTTGTATATTTTAAGTTTTTTATAAACATATTAAATTTTTCTGTACAAACTTTAGTGTGTCATAAAAGACCAAGTTAAAATATTTAAAAAAAATTTATGTATTGTGCTTACTATAATTCCATAGTTGGAAAAAAATTTCAACTTAATATGACCAAGCAAATTTGAATAAATTGCGTTTAGACTTGAAAGTTATTTTTATAAATATAATATTAAAATTTTGAGGTGAGGAGTAAAGTTATAAAATCTGTTTTGATCTAGCAAATAAAATTTTACCAATTGTCTCTCAAAAATGTATTAAGGTCATACTGTTCAGTCTTGTTTTAGTTAAAGATTTTAATTTAAAAATTTATTTTGTTTTGCGTGTGGTTTTAGTTTTATAAAATTTATATAACAAATGTATTTAGATTATTGCTTTAAATTAAAAAAAATTAATTTCAAATATATGTTTGAGTTATATAAAATATATCTAAAAAACAAACTACAGTATTTTACGGTTTTATTTGACATAATAATGACTTTAACTTATGTTTGGAGTATATAAACATTTGGTTAGTTACATATATAAAAAAACATTTTATAAATTATGTATAAATTAAATTTATAAACTTAATATCATTTAAAATATGTATTGAATTGGCATTTCTTTTGTAATTTTTAATATATGCTTTAACTACAATCTTTAAAGCCTTTTAGTTTTTTAACAAATTCTTTATAAAAAATTCCCTTCCCTGATTCCCTTGGATTGGCCGACCTTCTCGAACTAATCTCTGCATTAAATTAACGAGATTATATTTTAATATGGTGCTATTCCTGAAGATTAGTGTGATTAATTCAACATGTTGTGCCTGCAAAAATAAAAATAATATTAATAAAAATATATTATGGAATTTAATGTTTTAAAGTATTGAAGGCCAAAGATATCATAAAAGGAAGATTTTTAACTAATTAATGCTTAGCTTTAGTTTGACAAAAATAGGACAAAATTGAGGGAAAACTCGTTTGAAGTTATGTTTATTTGTATTAGAATTCAGATATTTTATTCAAAAGCGTGTACTTCGACTGCAAACCGGTTTCACTGCAATTCTCGAACACTTCTCGACTACTCTTCAGTTTAGCATTAATTTCACTTAAAATCTATTCAATTCATATGTTTCGCTTCAATTTAATTTATTATTTTAAAATAAATAAATATCTATTAAAAAGTATATAAAAAAATTTAGCTTTAATTAAATTTATTTATAAATACAATAAACAATTTAATTAAACCTTTCCCTCACACACACTCTCTGTTCAAATCGGGTATTTCTTCACTATCAGTGGTACGACTAATACATAAATCATCTCATATTTGATCCACACTTTGATTGACAAAAAAAATTATATTAATAATCAAATTAATACAAAATATAACATCAAATAAATTAAATATTCTATCAATTAAAGTAAGTTTTAGTTTTAAATTTAACATGTTTAAATTCGAGTTAATTTTGTATTTTTAATGCATTATTAATAATAACTTATTAAACAACATATTTTAGTAGAAATTAATTAAATAAAGTGAATAAAAGTGTTATTAAATTCTCAATCAATTGTTAATTTATTTTTCAAACGTGTGTTAAATACAGTTTCTAAATATAATAACTAATTGTCAGCTATTTTGTCTATCGCCGACAAAAAATATTTTCATTTAATAATAATTTTGACATTTTTAAACTTGATTAAATTTATATACAATATTTTTTTAAATTTATTATTGCAAAAATATTTTAATAATTTGCAAAATTTTTATTTAATTTTATAATTAATTAATTTCAAAATTGTTGTTAGTTTAATTTAGCATATACAGTGAAAGTTGTCTACTGTATACAAGCAAATGCACAAATAATTTGTACACAACAGAGAGAGTACACAGTAGAGAATGTAACAAAAATAAGTATACATAAAAATATACCGTATTGCGGCGCTAATACTCCATATTTACTAAACATTTAAAAAACTATTTTTTACATATTTACAACAACATGTTGATTAAAATGTACTCAGACACAGCTCTGCCACAGAATTTAAAATAAATAAAAATAATTACAAATTGGTATTACTTCCCATCACATTAGCCTCTAATTTGCATACACACATTAAAACATAGCTAAATTGTAAGCGAATATCACTCTCAACTCACTGTCCGCTTTTAAGTATTAGCAAAACACAAATTGTGTTTTATTTACACAATTCTGTTGAAAATGATCAGAAGTTACTAATCGAAATTGTCGAGAAATTACTTCTTGGTTTATGTCAACAATTGTTTGTGCAAAAGTAAAATATTCTTGTATTATATTTTAATTATGAATAACCACAACAAAGATAAAAGTTCAAATTTAAAAATTATGTTATTTTAATATATATAAACATGAACAAGTAATTAACAAAATTGTATATTTAGTTAAATAGTTATTTAAAATTTATGGAATAGCTTAATAAAAAATTTTAAGTTTAATATATGTTAAAATTATTTATTTAAAATATTATTTTATTTATAAATATCTATCAAATTTTATATTATATTTTTTAATAAATTAATTTTAAAATATATTAAAATTTTATATAATTTTTCAAAATTATATACAACACACAAATAAAAATGCTAGTAAGTGCAAGAAAACCATACATAATAGATCGCAATACACAACTCGGGACTTCACAACACACAATGTTTTTAACTTTACATTGTATAGCGGATCCGCCAAATCATTATTTATTGTACACACTATACGGCAATACACAACAGACGACTACACAATAGACAACTTTGACTGTATATTAATTTAATTTTATATATTTAATACCAAAAATATGTGTTAATTTTTAATTATATGGTTCGGCCATTAACTGGTCTTTAAAGTATTTATTGTTAATAAGATTATTAAAACCAAATTTTTACAATTTTATAGGTTTTCTGTAAAATATTTTGCAAAATTATATAAGAAAAGTGAATAAATGTCTAATTGATGGCAACTAAATAACAACATCAGAAAGCGCTCAAAAAAGTGGTTCTGTTATTGAATAACATGAGTGACGACGGGTCGACCACTAATGCGACGAACAGTTCGGTTACATTAGAACCAATACTTATAACGGAAAACTCATCTGAAATAGAGGTCGAGTCGATAGAGTTAAAAGACATGACTTTTAGTCTTAGGAACAAAATGTTAATTTTTTACTCAATTGTTGTCTATCTGTTTGACATCGGCTCTGATATATTGGTCGCAGTCTTGCACCACTTTAACGGTGATTATTGGTACGAATAACTGTATTTTTAAATAAATTATAATAATATTAATGTCTAAATATATAACATTTATTCATACGATCAGGTATTTCGGACTTACACTAACATTCATAATAACCTCTTGGATCACAATTTCTATCATTTCAATGATAGAGTATAAACAGGACCAGAGATTATGGGTGGGACCAGCAGTAAGTGGTATGAAATGGAAGATGAGATACATCTGTGCGATACTACCGATAGCAGTCGTGTTCAGACACATCGAATCACTTATCTATGGATTTAATTCTAAAAATAAGTTAAACTCAAAGTTCAATCGAAAGGAATTTTACGATCAGATGAGGTTCGAGAGAAGTTATGTCGCGGAGTGTAGTCTTTACGAGTGTTTTATTGAATCCGCGCCGCAGTCTGTGCTTCAGATCTATATAATTCTCAATCGTATCGGAAAACACAGCCACGACTGGACAGGTTTGACAGTCTGTGTATTCAATTCGAGTTTATATTGATTTACGTATTTGTGCTGCAGTTGTCGTACAATTGATTTCAATAGTGTTTAGTCTACTATCGATAGTCTGGTGTTTGCGTCGATATAACCAAATACTTCAATTGGATAATGATGAGTTTCATATAAAATGGAAGGCATGTATTGTATAATTGTTTAAAGTTTAAGCTTTATTTGTATTAAATTTTATTTAATTAGATGTCAACTACGGATCACTTCTTTAACTTTTTTTGGATCTCAACTCGAATACTAGTTTTATCCGTATCTGCAGTCGAGTTCGAGCACTACATTAGTATTGTTTTAATAACTCATTGGATAGTAATGTTAGGTTTGATTAACTGGATGGCGCAAGGGCGGGTTTTTTATTGTAAATTAAACGAACATATTATTGTAAACCTCTGTTTTTCTATTTGCTATATGTTTTGTTATTTAGATGTTATAGATGAAGATCTTGTTGAACCAAACAAAAAGAGACGTGCTATATATTACACAAGTGTGTTTTGTGAACATATAATATTTTTGACAATAGTTGTTATAATGAGCTGGGGTCAAATCAAACTCTATTATTACACTTCATTACTTGTAATAGAAATATTCAGTTTATTTTTATTTGTTTTTGTGAACAAAACTTATTTAAAACCATTTTTTAGTCGACAAGAGTTTGCGGTTATATTAGGTTTGAGGAGAGGCTTATATTTTTAATTTTGTGTTTTTATACTAATTAAAAAAAATTTCTGTTACTCACATTATAGATTCACTTATGTAATTGTATAAAGTTAGAGTAAATTATGTATTTGGGCAGAATTTTAGAAGTTCGGCCGATCCAGGGGAGATTAGGTAAGGGATTTTTCCTAAATTGCCCAAAACCCCATATATTTTTAGTGATTATATTTGACAAGAATAATCAAGCTAAGTTAAGCATAAAATGGTTCATGGAATATATGCCTTAAATTTAATTATTAAACCAACTTGCAAAACTTAAATGTTATAAATTTTTTTAAACGCTGCCTGAAAATATTTAAAATTTTAAAAAATTAAAATTAGGAAATTTGCCCAAATTTATTGCAAATTCTGGTTTAAATTTAGTAAAATTAATTAAATATAGTTTAAATCCAGTTAAATTAGTTAAAATTTTATTGTAAATAAATAGGGGTTTTAAGACATTTTATTAGCCAGATTAGAAAACGTTTAATAACTTCACATCAAAACTCAAAATTTTAATATTTATAACTTCATATTACAAAAGAATATTAAGTTACTATTTACTAAAATAAAAACCTATAATTAAAATATGTATAATACTTAAAACAAATGCCATATAATTGCATTTACGTTAATGTTTCTAATAAATCTCAAGAATTTCTAACAATTGCTAACCGCTTTCGGCGTCTGGCAAACTATAATAGAAATCGATAATATTCGGTTACATTAGAGCCGTTAGTTTTAACGGATAACTCATCTGAAATAGAGGTCGAGTCGATAGAGTTGGAAAACACGTCTTTTAGTCTAACTGACAAAATATTAATTTTGTACTCAATTGTTGTCTATCTGTTTGACATCGGCTCTGATATAGCGGTCGCAGTCTTGCACTACATTAACGGTGATTATTGGTAGGAATTACTAAATTTTTAAATAAATTATAATAATATATAAATATATAGCATTTATTCAAATGATCTAGGTATTTCGGACTTACACTAACATTCATAAATTACATTCACATTCACATAAATTTCATTCACAAACGGGATCAGAGTTTAAAGTGGGGACCAGTAGTAAGTCGTATGAAATGGAAGATGAGATACATCTGTGCATCACTACCGATGGCAGTCCTGTTAAGACACATCGAATCACTTATCTATGGATTTAAATATAAAAATAAGTTTAACTAAGAGTCTGATCGAAAGGACTTTTAAGGTCCAATGAGGTTCGAGAGAATTACAGTCACAGAGTATAGTCTTTACGAGTGTTTTAGTGAATCCGCGCCGCAGTCTGTGCTTCAGATCTACATAATTCTCAATCGTATTGGAAAACACAGCCACGACTGGACAGGTCTGACAGTCTGTGTATTCAATTCGAGTTTATATTGATTTATGTATTTGTATTGCAGTTGTCGTACAATTAGTTTCATTAGTGTTTAGTTTACTATCAATGGTCTGGTGTTTGCGTAGATATAACCAAATACTTCGATTGTATAATGATGAGTTTTATATTAATTGGAAGGCACGTATAATTATAACATAAATAATTGTTTAAATTTTAAGCGTTATTTGTATTAAAATTTAATTAATTAGATGTCAACTACGGATCACTTATTCAACTTTTTTTTGGATCGTCACTCGAATTCTAGTCTTATCCGTATTGGCGGTCGAGTTCGAGCACTACATTAGTATTGTTTTGATAACTCATTGGATAGTAATGTTAGGTTGGATTAATTGGATGCATCTAGGTCGTGTTTTTTATTGTAAATTAAAATAACATTTTGATGTAAACCTCTGTTATTCTATTTGGTATATATTTTGTTATTTAGATCTTGTTGAACCAAACAAAAAAGTCTTGCTATATATTACACAGTTTGTTTTGTGAACATGTAATATTGTTAAAAATAGTTCTTATAATGAGCTGGGACCAAACTCAATTATTTCACTCCTTTATTTTTAATAAAAATAATAAGTTTATTTGTATTTGTTTTTTTGAACAAAACTTATATAAAACAATTTTTTAGTCGACAAGAGTTTGAGGTTATATTAGGTTTGAAGAGAGGCTTATATTTTTAATTTTGTGTTTTTATACAAATTAATTTTTTTTTCTGATACTCACATTATAGATTCATATACAGTATATAATTGTATAAGTTTAAAGTAAATTATGAATTTTGACAGAATTTTAGAAGTTCGGCCGATCCAGGGATGATTAAAGGAGGGATTTTTCCTAAATCGCCAACAAACCCATATATTTATAATAAGTATATTTGTCACGAATAATCAAGCTAAGTTAAGCATAAAATATTTTATAGAAAATATGCAATAAATTTAATTATTAATACAATTTGCAAAACTTGAATATTATAAATTTTTAAAAAATCTACCTGTAAATTTTTTAGGTTTTTAAAAACAAAATTAGAAAATTTTTCATAATTTGTTGCAAATTTTGATTCAAATTAAATTAAATTATTTAAATATAGTTTAAATCTAGTTAAATTAATTAAAATTTTATTATAAATAAATGGGGGTTTGAGCATTTTTGACACTCCTTAAGGTTATTGGCCAAATATTTTGAAAAATTTAATCCCTAATATCAGCTAGGTTATTGGTCAATTATTTTGGGAAAATTCGTTATCTGATACTTATGGATTGCTCGGCCTGTTCAATTTTTTTTATTAATTATTTATATAAATTATTATATTTTATTGTATTTATTGTATATTAAATTGTGAAACATTATGAAACAATTAAAAAAACCAAAATTATAATAACAAATTTTTTTATAAGTAAAATATTTTAATTGATTTGTTATTCATTTAATTGTTATTCATTAAAAATCAATATATACCGTATTATCTCACATATTAGTACATGTATATATAAGGTGAAAAATACAATTTTCCTATTTTGGTCCAAAGGCGAGTTAAACCCTTTAAATAAAATGTTTTAAATTTTAAAATTTAATGATTTTTTTCAATAAACTTATAAATTATTCAAAATTACTGTGGTCGTTTTTTTCTTTAATTGTTTTAATTTCTTTAAATTTTATCAAATTTCCAGACGTAAGGTTTGAATGCAAGTTTTCATTCTTGTAATCACTAGTAAACCCAAAGCCAAAAAAGATTTTCAAATTAATTATTCAGAAATACTAATCCAAGCAATTGAAACTCATTTAACTAAAAATTTATAGCTTACTTAAAGTATTTTCAGAACTCATTTTAAATATAATTAATTCAAATATACAGTATTTTATTTGTTCCGATAAATTATATTTTAAACGACTTCAATAGAAATGAAAATCTTTAAATCTAAGATATGATTTGAGTTTAAGTCACATGATTTCGTATCTCTATTTTCGTATTGAATAGTTTTTCAAAATTTAATATTTTTAATCTTTAAACCTTTATTTCTTGTGTTTTTTATCTAAAATATTTGTATCAAATTTATTTACAAAAACGCATTTTTTTCTCATTTTATAAGTGCAGGTACATATACAGCGGGGTAGAAGTACATGAAAGTCAAACTTACTTTATATGTACATGTACTAATATGTGAGAGAATACGGTAATTTGTTAATTATTTAAAAAAATAAATGTTTATGCAATAAATAATTGTTTTGTTAATTGTCTTATAATAATTAAAATTACATCTAAATTATTAAATAAAAGTTTAAAAAATTTGCAGGATATTTTATAAATAATACTATTTACTGTATATTTAAAACAATAAAAAATATATAAACAATATAATAAATTATAAAAATATATTATTAAAATATTAATTGAACAGATTAATAATTTGTAAATATATATATAAATAAAAATGTATTCTGCCAAACAATTAAACAGTCTGATGAAATTATATAAGTTTGCCGCACAATGTTTGAATCGTTTTCAACCAAAACTACATTTAGGAAATAATCATGTTTACAATTGTACTCATATGGATAAACAAAATCAAACAACAAATGCGGATACATTGAAAATAACATATTCAAAAATAATTAATGTAACAAATAATATATAATTATAATGCAATTTAACAAAAATGATTAATTTATTTTTTAGAATTTTAATACGTTTTTACTTCAATTGTTTCAAAATCTAATGTGTCGCTTTAAATTTAATATCACTTTTTTAAATAAAGCGAATATTAAAATACAGGTAATATTATTATAAAGATTTAACATTTATATTTATTTTATTTTATTTTAGCTTTTTAACAACTAGTCATTATACAAAGTATTCTCACGAAATGTTTTATAAGTTTATTATTGGGTATATATTCGACACAAAAATATATTCCATTTATTGATTCATTGGATGATATTATCGCTAATAAAGAGATATTAATCGACGGATTGGAAGCAATAAATAAACCATTTGATTGGAATCAATATTATTATCAAAAATTAAAAAACCGTATTGTTGAACGAAAATTTTTTTGGGATAAAAAAAATATAAAAGAATTTTCCAGTGGAAAACTAGTTTACATTTCTGACACATTAACAACAAGGATAAATATTAATATATATCAACCGAGTTATCCAAACATAATAATAGCTTCGAATAAATATTTGCAATCGTTTACGAGTTATGCAATCGATAAGTACTATCCGTTTAGTAGAGAAATAACATCCGGGTAAATATATATTCTATTTTTAATAATTAATTTTAATACAAAATTTGTTAACAAGGTAATTTGTCTATTAAATAACAACCATTTAAATTAAAGTATTTTATGTATTATTTATTAATTAATACAATTAATTAAAAAAATTTTATTATATTAATAAGTTAGCGTCAATTTATATAACATTACTTTATTTGAAAAGCAAAAAGAGTAAAAATTAAATAATAATTTTATTATTTTTAAATTACACATTTAAAACGTATAAATTTGCTTTATTACAACTGAAAATTGCAATTTTCATAACTAAACCTGAATTTTTATTTAAAGTTTAAATTCGTTGATTAGCATGTTAATTTAGATTAATTATTTTTTAAATTACAGAATTCATATTTATATTGAAAGCGGTTTATGTGTATTCGAACAATCATTTACTGAATTTATTTACAATTTTTACGGAAAACTCAGTAAAAATATTTTAAATATAAAATCAATTGAATTAATTAATTTTAAAAAACACAAGAGTTTGGAATTAGAAGATGTGTTTAAAGGAGTGTTTTCCGTATTAATCATTGGATACCTATTGGCTATATATGCAATTAATTTTGAATTAATTTATTAAACACTTAAAAATTTACAAATTATACGAATATTATTGTTTTACACAAATACGTAAATCAATATAAACTCGAATTGAATACACAGACTGTCAGACCTGTGATGTTCCAGTAAATGCTGTGATGTCTGATACGATTGAGAAGTATATACGTCTGGAGCACAGACTGTTGCGCCGACTCCAGGAAAGCCTCATTCAGTTTCAACAAATGGATCCAAATCTTGCGACTCATCATTCGTTAGGAATACCTCATTCAGTGCTCCGATTCGAGTGATATATCTCTCAATTTATTTCCTTACAGTATTTAAGAAAATCAATTGAATGTAAAAGTGGTGTCATTTGTAATTATGTAAATATAAATCGCATAACTAATTCCATCTTGCTAGCATTTGACCATGCTCATTCTCGACACAAATACTATAAAATAAACGAATTTATGAGCGCCGGCACTATAACAAACACCAGAGTTAGCGAGAAATACCTGAAAAATTATTGAATATTTTTTGTTATATACTTATTATATTTTAATTTATTTTTAAAAGTTAGTTAATTAGAATTATAATTTATTTTGAATATTTTCCTGCTATCATATCAAATTGTTAAGTATATAAAATGACAAATTTTATAATATATTTTGTTAAAATTTATTTATTTATTTGTAATGAACAAATATTAATTTCAATTAATAGCGCAATAATTGTTGTAAAGTTAAAAATTAAACGACGCTCTCTTAAATCATAGGATATAGTATAAATAAGTTAAGTTAACGTTAAAACAATTATTGAATAAATTGAATTTAAAAAAATTAAAAAATTATTAATTAATGTTTAACTAGTGGTTTTTATATTTCTATAATTGTTTTTCGATTAATTAATAGAAAACTAAATTAATTTTCAAATATTTTTTTAATAAATTAATAATTATAAACATTTTGAAAAATAAGTGTTAAAAGCAAATCCAGTGGAACACAATTAGATAAGAACTTGGACAGGTTATATGGAATATTTTGTCAAAAATTTTTAATAATTTTTTTATATGAAATTAAGTTATTTAAATAATTAATTTTTATTAATTTTTGTAGTTTATTAATATAACATTTTCAGCATTTTACATTTATCCAATTAGAAATTAAATATTAAGTTTTACATTTAAAAAAAAATGCAAAGTTTTTAACTATATTGAGTTATTTCAGGGATCGTGAAGGAGGGGGTCAAGCAAAATTTCCCACTGATTTTGAAAATTTGTATTTATTCCATTCCCCCTAGCATTTGGTCGAAAGAAAACGTACCAAATATTTGGTCGAAAGAAAACGTACCCATCTCGACGTTTTGCCGGCCGCCTAATGCGGCTACAAAATTTTTGTGTTTTGCCCAAAATTATAAAATTTTTCCGAAATTGGTGTTAAATCCGGTTTAAATCCAGTTAATTTAGCTAAATTTAGTTTAAATCTAGTTTAAATTCAGTTAACTTAAACAAAATTTCATCATAAATATATATATATATTTTGAGCGTTTTTGGAAAAATTCCCTTTCCTGATTCCCCATAGGTTTTTGGCAAAAATTTTGAGATAAATCCTTCTCCTGATCCTTTCTCTTCCTTGGATCGGCCGACCTTCTTGATTTCTGAGTTATCCAAAGTTAACAAAATGATTAAAATTTTGAAAATTGAAGTTTAAGAACTGGAATGGTTTATTTAATAATAATCGTTATTTGATCAATATATTTCCTGTTGTTTTTCATACATAATAATAATTTACAAATGTTTAATTTAACAGACTACAAAATACTTATTTTCTAATTTACTAAGAATTTAAATGAATTTTATGTAATATTTAATTTAAAATTTTAATTTTAATTACAAATTAAATAATTTGTTTTGAAAAAATATTTTTAATTCTATTTGTCTATATATTTTATTATTTTAAAAATAAATATAAATAAATAAAATTAAAAAAACATTTTACATTTGTTTTGCAAATATTTTGACAAGCATATCTATAGTTACAAAATTTATTATATTTGTTTAATATTTAAGACAAATAAAATTTATTAAATTTTTAATAAATTTTATTTTTAAAATAAACAAGTTAGATATAAAAATTTTGTTTTTATTAAATAATAAATGAAAATATTTATTATAATATATATAAACTACATAAATATATTTCTAAAATATAAAACTATATTGTAATTAGACAATATTTATGATTTATATAATTTAATCTAAGTTATAAATATTTAAATAATTGTTTTAACTAAGTTTTAAAATAAAACAAGTATATTTTTAATTTATATAAATAAATTAAATGAATACAAAAATAATGTCTGAGTTTTGTGAAGTATATCCAAAAGAAAAACTATTTTACCGATTTAGTCGACATAACAATGACTTTATGTTTGGAGTATATAATCAATCGGTTAGTTTTGTTATTTTATTTAAATTTTAAAAATATTATTGATTTTAATTGATTTTAATTGATTTTATTTGATTTTAATTGATTTTAATTAATTTTAATTTTACTTTATTATAGATTAAAATTTTTAATTTAACGTCAGTTTTAATTTGCGATGAAATCTCGTTTCTATTGAAATATATTGAAAATAACATAAATATGAAGTAAACAGTTATTTGAAATCTTATTTATTTATCATTTTATTTGAATAGTTTATTAGTTTTTCATTGTTTGTTTTAAATAAACAATTTGGTGGCACTCAACTCAAAAATGGAACTTGGACAAGTTCTATGCAATATTTTTCCGAAAATGTAATTTGCAACATGCACGTTTGCATAAATTAATTTTAAAAATATAAATTTAAAATTTTTAGATAATTGACACAATTTTAGTCGAATTTATTACTATTCCAATTAGATATCAAATATTAAGTTTTCCAGCATTGCAGATTGGCAAATTTTTAACTATTTTAAGCCGACCAAGATTTGTAAACGAGATAAATGTTTTAAAAATTTTAACAACATTTTCGATATTGATATGGATTTTAATTTTATGTTCATTTTTGACGCTATTATTATTAAATTGTTATAAATATAAAAATAATATTCAATTTAAAATTGCATTTGATTTCACACGAATTATATTGTTACAAGGTAATATTTAATTTATATATTTAATTGGTTATTTGTTATTTTATTTAAGGTTTTAAAGTCAAATATTATCACAACAAGTATTTGCTATCGATTTGGTTAATCACATCGTTTTTGTTAATATATTTATTCAATAACGACATCAGAGCTCAGCTATCGGTGACTATTGAGGAGAGGTTTGAAAGCATAGACGACGTCTTTCGACTCAAATATACAGTACTTATGATTAAAACTCATTATCAATACCGTTATCTTAAAAATGTAAGTTTCAATTTTTGTGGATGGTATTTTTTGATGATTAAATGCTAGGGGGAATAAATGCTAAATATGGTGCGAGGGTTAATAATACAAATTATTTTTTAAAATAAATTTTATCATTAAATTTTGCTTATTTTTTAATTAATATTAAATTTATTTCGATTATATTTTTTAATTGTTTTTAATAATTAAATTTAAAATGTCAACATTTTATACTAATTTCTTAAATCAAATTAAAAATCTAAACCTGATTTATTTGAATGGAAAGAAATTATTTGATAAAAATTTATTTTGCTAATGTGAAATTGATCTGGGTAAAAATTTTATATTTAAAAATAAATTTTAAATAGTTTTTTATGCAAAATAAATTATATAATTTATTCAATTATTTCTTAATTCACTATAATTTGTATTTCAACAATGTTTACATTAAATAATAAATTTAATCAATTCTATAAAATAAAATTTACTTTATATCAACAAATAATCAATGTTTATTTACAACATTGATAAAATAAAATATAAACTTTAATTAATTTATCACAATTTTAACGTATTGTTAAAATTATTAATTAAAATTATTTTCTTACAGATTAAACCAAAACTAGCAGAAAAAGTTGAAAAAATATATTACAAAAACTTATTCGATTACAAAACAATATTGCGATTAATGAACAGTAAAACCATTTTAATGAATGATGAGAACTATAATGAAATACTCAGTAAAGTCTACAAACAATTCGGTTTAATTCAAACAAATGCTATCGATTTCACCAATACTTTTGGAATTCCTGTAAACAGATTAATGCATAAATCAAAAAGATCTAGAATTGAGACTCTGTATGTTTATTTAACAAGTTAGATTATTTTAATAAAATTGCTATTTATTTAATATTTTTAGCCTAAAACGTGTGCTATTTTCGGGTATTATTGCACAAAAAGAAATTAGATTTGCATTTCTGACCAATCATTACAAGAGAGACAATGAGCTTAAGAAGAATAGATATAAAGAAGACATTCATTTCAATGACAATAACAATATTGACGATAACTTTATAATTAAACTTGAAAATATTTTGTTTTGTTTTATTATTTTATTAATCTGTTATTTATTAACAATATTATGTATTTTGAATGAATTATTTATATATTACTACGTATATGGATTTATTAGTTCGACATCCTAACTAATCTTGTTAACATTTCTGATTACATAAACGATTATTTGTGTTAAATTATTAAATATTATATTACATTTTTTCAATTATTTACATTTTAAACCATTCAATAAAATAGAGTTTTTATCATTTTTTTGATACAATATTTAATTTTAAATTTTGAATGATTTAGCAAAAGTTAACTGTTTTAAAAAAATCATAACAATTTAAAATAACATTTTAGCAAACAATTAAATTGTTATATAATTATTACTTTCTTAAATTAAAAAATTATTTTTGATGTTTTAAAATAAATATGCATGACACAAATCTTGTCTGCCACGACTTCGAGTGCTTTCGACTGATTCGGTGAAACTTCTAAACACTGTTTCGCAACTGAAGACACTTTCTCTGCATTACGTCCCATCACTACTACCCTGTCTTGAGACAACTTTATTGCAGTCGCGGCTACGATACCACTACTCGAGCCCGTAATCAGAGCTACCTTTCCGGTGAAGTCAAACAAAATCGACATTTGAATAAAATAATGTATTTTTGTTTAAAATTAAATTATTTGTGTGAGTATACGAGTAAATTGAAGTCCGCATAACTGTGAAATAATTTTAAAATAAATTTATAACAATATATTGTTATATTAGCGCTTAGGTTAAATTTTATATATTTGATATATTGATCAATTAATGCAACACATTACTTATGTATTGGGAGCGTTAAAAATTGTGCAAAATGATGAGATAATGCGCTTGCTCATAAAAACCAGACGGCAACTTAAGCAAATAGTTTGACAGAATAAACGTAAAAATATAATAACACAAACTTGATATCGTATACCAAAATAATGTCCAAAATCTTCTAAAATTATTAATGTATACGAGTTATTATTTTTAGGTAATATAATAATTATACATTTAATTAAAAACATAATTTGTGTAATGAATACAAGAATAGGTTTATGTATTAAAGTCCTTCTCTGAACAGAACTGATGTCATCGTTGGCTCTATTCAGACACAAACCGATTCGATATAATTCATTTGAAGCGGATTTGATAATCAGATTCTGTGGCAAACATTTGTTTGGATCAAATGATTTAACTTTATTTGTCATTTTAAATAAAAAAAACTTAACCTTTAAAATGTTTGCTTGTACTAATTTTTTATTTATATTTAAATATTTTATAATTATTCAAAATATTAATGCTCAAATATTAGAGACCAGACACATACAATATATTATTTTATACAAGTACAGTTTTTTTAAAATAACAAATTTTCATTAATGAAATATTAATTTATACTAATAGCCAAAGAATTTATATTTAATTACATTTTGGAAATAGATAATTAAACTTTAATAATTATTATTTTTTTAAATATATGTTAAAATAATTAATGTCAATATTTTTATAGTAATTTGAGGCGAATCGAATCTCAGAGTTGAATAAAATTAAAACTAATTTTATTAGCTAGTTCACTTTTGCTAATATGCGATTCATCTCTCTATAAATTGTACTTATATGAGCGCATACGTGACTCTTATTTGCGACTACTATTCTCATTGTGCGACTCATATCACTAAACTGTACTTGTTAAGATCGCACACATAACTATGTTTTTGTATATATCCGAATGTATTTCTAATTATGATTTCAGTTGCAATCAATCTCTACTCAGTTGTAATTCAGTCGCTCCTAAGCCTAGTTAGCGCTCAGCCGCTCATCAGTGTATCTCCAGTCGCAGCCCAGACTCGACTCTAACATTAGTTGTTTTAATGGCTGACTAACAGTCTTCCGATTGTAATGTGTTTTTGAGTTAAATTGAATTAAATTGAATTATAATTAATCGCTGCGTTTACTCGATTAACAACTTGCGCGCGACTCAACATAATTAGTCAATTACTGATTGCATTCGTCGCCAAAACCGATTGTTATTATGATGTAAGACTTATCTCAAATCGCATCTACTTTCGACACAACTATCGCCAACACAAGACAACTAATATCGCATTCTATGGACAAATAGCGCAATTCATCTCTAATCGCAACTAATTCGCATTCGCGCGACAACACATTCGCACCGTTCGTATCGCCCAATACAACATCGCGCTACCACTGACAGACACCTGGAAGTCGAAGTCAACATCACGTGACGCTCCCGAAACTCGCACGTTACAAATTAATTTTAGCAATATACATGTATGAATTAGTTTATTATTTTTATTCTAATTATTCTATTTAGTTTTAATAGTTTAATATTTGGAATTTGACGTAATTTAATAAATTTATACATAAATAAAAATAAATAAATGTTTTCAATAATTTTGTTTTGTTTTCAATATTTCTTTAATATAATTTTTTTAAGATTAATTCAAATTTTTTCAAAAAATAACTAAATTTTATTTATTGATATTAAGTAAAGAAATGTTTAGAAAATTTATACAAAACTTGTTATGATTACGGGTTTGAGTAGTGGTATCGGAGCCGCGACTGCAATAGAGTTGTCTCGAGCCGGGGCTCAGGTAGTAGTGACGGGACGTAATGCTGATAAAATTGTTAAAAATTAAAATTAAAGAGAATGGCCGAAGATTACATAATATGTTTATTTTAAAATTTTATTTTAATTATGATAAAAGCATACAATATAATAATAAATTGCGCAAAAATTATTTCGGTAATATATATATCTAAAGAGTTATTCACATTTATAAAATACAATATCTTTTTACAGTTAATAATTTTTAAACTTAATTTACAGACAAACTAAATAAGATATTTTAATTATTTTTTTGCTATCACACACATATATTAAATTAAAATTAATAATTAGATGAAATATTTATATAAACAATTTTCTTGTGACGGAAAATGACAGTTAAAATATATAAACACGATTTTTATATTGTTATACCGGAGAACCCAAAAGTTTCTTTTGAGTAAACTGTACTAAATTAAAAGAGCTTTTAAATAAACCCCACTTTATATTTGGGTTTTTTGGTATAACAGTATGAAAATTGTGTTTATATATTTTAAATTTCATTTTTCTTTACAAGAAAATTGTTTATTTAAATATTTTATTGAATTATTAATTTTGTTTTAATATATGTATGTGTTAGTGAAAAAATAATTAAAATATCTCATTTAGTTTGTCTGTAAACTAAGTTTGAAATTTTAGAATAAAACACAGCCTTATGCAATGTTGTTTATAGTTAGAAGAATAATTTTTATGTAAACTGTTATTGAATAGATTACATATCATTGTGAGAATATCAGTATTAAATTCTAGAACTATAAAATATAAACTAAGCCATTTTCTCTAAAATAGCATGGCCAATTATTAAAATCTTTTAATTCCAAACTATTGTAAATTTTAATTATTGAAAATGTTTTGATTTCGAATACATTACTTCTATTTTGTTAACAATTTTACCAAGTATTTAAATTTATTTACAATTTGTATTGACTTTCTACTGTACATATTAACTATTACATTTCTAAAAGTTTGTTTAATTAAATCTAAATTGTTAATTTTAATCATTTAATATTTTAAATTTTTTGAATTACCAAAAGTTTATAGAATTAATAATTACTAAAATCTAAAAAATTCTGTTATTTTAAGAAATAGCATCGAAAGAATTGCAATTATCTATTGATAAATATAAATATAATTTTAATAAAAAAATTCATTTCAATAATTTTAATAAATGTTAATTTTCTTACTTCATAACAGCGAAAATAATTAATAGTAAACAACGTATAACACGAAAATCCGACTCTTTTTAGAGCTATTTGTTCTATCATTGACTGCAACTGTAAAATATTTAGATACTGTATATTATTATTTTAAAAATATTTAAAATTAATCAAATTGCTAACTTTAAGCTTTAAAAATATTTGAACATTTATTTTCTTTACATTTACAAATCGATATACGTATAAATTATTTAACAGTTTATACAATTTATTTGCCTCTTTATTGACTGACGAAGCCGTGAATATTACAAATAAAAACATTGCAAAAACAGTGATAAAAGTATAAATTGTTATTAATTTGAGTAATAAATTAATTTGGTTTGAATTAACTAAAACTGATAAAATAAATATAGAATAGTTTCCAATACTTATCCAAAATATTATTAAGAATTTAGACCAATACGTCTTATTATAATTAAATATTTTGTTAATAATTGATTTATTTGAATAAAAATAATTTTTATTTAATATTAGATATTTATCATTGCTTTTAATGTTAATGCATTTAAATTTAATTTTTAAGTAATAACATAATAAATAAAAATATATTACTTGGTAAATAATAATATTGAATGAATTATAATAAGCAAATATAAATTGTGTTGTATTGATGATGCCAAAAATAATTATTTCGTATAATGTGCAATTTATAATATATGGAATAAGAACAAGCGAAAACCCAAAAATTGGAACAATATTTTCATTATTACATTTAACAAGTTTTAACAAAATTTTTGCTGTTTTGAGTAATTTTCGAATTTGTTTTTCATCCGAAAGTCCAACACTTATAGGCGAACGCAAACCCGACATCATTTCAAACACTGCAAGAAATGTCGGTTTTATATCATTTTTATAGTTATAGTAATACAATATTTGGGAACCAATTGATAAAATTTCAGCAAAAAATAACATAACACAAACTTGATATCGTATACCAAAATAATGTCCAAAATCTCCAAATATTATCAATGTATAGGAATTATCATTTTTAGGTAATATAATAATTATATATTTAACCAAAAAAATAATTTGTGTAATGAATATGAGAATAGGTTTATGTATTGAAGTCCTTCTCTGAACAGAACTGATGTCATCGTTGGCTCTATTCAGACACAAACCGATTCGATATAATTCATTTGAAGCGGATTTGATAATCAGATTCTGTGGCAAACATTTGTTTGAATTAAATGATTTGGTTTTATTTGTCATTTTAAATAATAAATTAAATATTTAAAATGCTTGTTAGTACAATTTTTTAAATATATTTAAATAATTTATAATTATTCAAATTTTTTATAATTAAATATTTGAGATCAGACACATGCAAATTAGCATTTTACACAATTTTATACATGTATTTTTTATAAATACAGTTTATATTCGTTATTAGCATATTCCATAAGAACAGAATTCGATATTAGCATGTCTTTTGTCAAGCACCGGCAGACTCTATGGGAAGATTAATGTTATAGCTATTCGTTAAGAGCAGATTCGTTATTAGCAGATTTTCGTTAAAAGCAGATATATTTAAAACACGTGTCATATGATATTGTTTTCTTTATTAGCAGATAAACTGTTTTAATG
>JAQFXP010000524.1:0-28419 GCA_034693685.1 Belba bartosi
GCGCCGTTAATTGGTAGTGTACGACCGGTTTAGCCACAAACTACGTATACGGAGCGTTCAGGTGTGTGCTCTTAAAAATGTGACACTATCCTCGTCATCATACCTCACGGTGAAGTGACGATCCCTGACTGGGTTAAAACCCCCGGTTGTGCAGGGAGAAGCTCTCGGGCATGATTTAAAAAAACTGGTAGAATTAGCCAAATGTTATCCAAATTACATTGTTCAGGGATTGTGAAGAATCAGACAAAAATTCCCTCTGATTTTGAAAATTAGCATTTATTCCATCTAACATTTGTTTTGCGAAATAATACGCTCTCAACAATTTTTTTTATAGTTTTTTCAAATTGGTGATAAGTCTGGTTTAAATTTAGTCAAATTTGGTAAAATTTAAAAAAATTAATATATTGGATTTTTTAGCGTTTTAAAAAAAATCCATACCATGATATCGCCTAGGTTTTTGGCAATTTTTTTGTAGAAATACCCCACCTGATTTGGCCTACCTTGTCAATCTCTGTCTTTATTCCTTGTTACTTTTGGCTTCGAAAAGGTACTCCCTTTGGCGGCGCCGGCAAATTGTCGTAAAACTTTGCTTAAAATAAGTAACCGTATCTTAATCGGTACAAATTCAGTCTAAATTCAATTAAAATACTGTATAGCGAGTACGAGTAATATATATATAGAGTACGTTAAATTGCAAAAGTGGCGGAAAATGTTTGCCATTTCCTATACTCTACTCTTACTCGGCTTACTAAGTAACTAATCTTGGTAAAATTATAATTTATTTTTGCCAATTTTGTAATTTAACTAAATTAAACTAAATTAAACTAAATTAAATTAATTGAACTAAATATTTAAAAAATTTATTTGCAATTTATTTTTGTTAAACTGTAAGAATATGTAAAACTAATTACATTATCAACTCATTTAGTTAAAGAATCGAAGCATTATTTTAATGTTTATTATATTTGTTAATCTGTTACAAATTTCTAGACAATTAAATAAAACAAAGTCTAATTGGAATAAATCAAAAGTTCATTAAAGTTTAAATGTCTTAAGCGTTCAAATGGACTTAATCCCAACTGTCTATTAGAGGGTAACCACAGATCAAAACCAATTAATAAACTGAAAAAACATTCAAAAGAAAAATTCGATTTTATTAATAAATCATTAGAGAAAAACAACTGAAATAACTTTTACAACATTTTAAGTAATTATTATTATTATTTGTTTATATTAATTACTGTAGACTTGAATATGGGTTAAAATAATTTCTCAAATATACAGTGTTTGAACTATCCGGTATATAATTAATATCCGGTATATATCCGGGTGCTCTCGGTTCCATCACGTCTGCGGGCGGCCGAGCAAAGTAGGGTTCGGGTGAAAAGCCATTGGCGGTCAGACTCGTTCTTTCCCAAAACTTTGGGTCCGGGGGTCGACATCTGAGCCCCTCTTTACAGAATTCTCGTCCAAACGCTTTCACAAACCCATAGCCTTAAAGACGTAATTAAATTTGAATTTATAAAATATTTAGATATATATAAATTCAAACCTTTTTCATGTGTTGTTTGGCCACCATGGTCATATCCATAATCTATTCCATATCCGTGTCCAAAGTATTTCCATGGACCTTTCATTAATAAATGCAATAAAAATAAAAATGTATCTAATTTTTAGTTAATTATAAAATACTAATTTATTACTAATACGGGTTCAATCATTTTATTATTAACCGATTTGTTTCTATTGGTTAAATACTAATTGATTAGATTTAAACTTTTAATTAAATTTATAATTTAGTTAACGATTATAACAACATTAAATACATTCTCTTTTATTCTCTTACAAAGTGACAGAATTTATGCATTTTCTCATTAATGTTAACACTTATTGTTAAAAATTAAATGTGAATTAAGTACTAAAAAAATCATAATAATTAACTAAAATGAAAGCAGAGATGCCGTACCTCTCCCATACCATTGGATGGGATCGTGATATGCTCTGTGATCGTAGATCTTGACGCGAACTTGAGAACCGAAGCTCACATTTATTAGTTCACTAATCACTAGAATTTGTATTAATGGCAATAACTTAACGAAACGCTTCACTTCCATCACTAATAATGCTTTAATTTAGTGAAACACTTAAAAAGCTAATCAAACATAAAATTGAACCGAAATTAGTGTTTGAAGTATTAGAGCCGACAGTAGACTAACGAAACTCACGATTTTTCCCGAATATGTTCTCACTTTTCAAAACACAAATTATATTTTTAACGATTTAAACAATCAGAAAATATTTATAAATGGATTTACATTTTTTGCAACTAATGAACAATTTGTTGAATGAGAACAATGCGAACATTCATAATATTCATAATACGGAATCGTTTTAATTGACTTCACGTTTAAAATACGAGTGAATCGATTGTAGCGTTTATTTGATAATTGAATTCAAATTTTTATTAACTTTTTTATCTTTGTTTCAGTACTTGTTTTTGGACCAAATATTTTCTTGTTTAGCAGCACTTGTATAGTAAAAAAGATTTAATTATTTTTTTTATTCAAACGCCTTCGCTCTCAGCTATATATCAATTAAATTGAATAATAATAATAAATATTAATATCAATTCAGATCAAACTTTTTGATAAACATTTGAATAATAATTATTTGATTGCATTGATTAAAGATGAGAAGCGAATATATAATACAAGAATATAATTAACTATAAAAAGCGAATGTCTTGTTTTAAAACTTTTTCTTTTCTACAAAATATATTTGAATTTTTAGTTTTTCGAACTATATCTCAATTGAGTGAACACAGAGTTTAGAAAAATTTGATTTAAATGGATCTAAACTTTCAGTTTTCAAAATTGGATTTAGAAAAACCAGTTGTTGTCTGAGAAATGGATTCAGAAATTATTATATTGTTCTGACAGTAAAGTATTGTACAATAAAATAAATATTTAGAGTGAAATATAATAGCGTTTAATATATTTTTAACTACAGACACATTGCAGTTATGTTTGACTGTTAGTTGAAACAAGTTTCGCCTAAAGCGCTCGTTTCTAATTGTTTTCGTTTATCATAAACTGTGCGAAAAAAATAAGTTTTTTCTTTTATTCAATTGTTATAAGATACTGTATTTATTAATATAAAACTAATTATGTATTTATTATTACATTTATTATCAGATTATATACATATAAAAACATAATTAATCAAACACTTTTTATTTTATTTTAAATAAATTTTATCATAGTTAGTCAAGAAATGATACAGCTAAAATATTGACTATTTAGCAAATACCTTCGATCTATAATATTGTATTAATTTTTAAGTTTTTTTTCTAAATTAACAGTAAATTTGGTTTAAATTTAAGTAAATTAACTAAACTTAATTTCAATAAGATATAAATGAGTTAAAAATGTTAGTTCTTCTTATATTTCCAAAGCTATTTAACAAAGTTTTCAAAAATGAATCATCCAAAAATCTCTCTGATATTAAAATTGCAATTTAATTGCCTAGAATTTGGTCCTTGGAACTGACTCTGACCCTACGATTTTATAAACTTTTGGCGACTGACAAATTTTTTGAGTTTTATTACTAAAATTGAGAATTTTTTTAAATTTTGATTTTAACTCTGGTTTAAATTTACTTAAATTAAGTTAAATTGCATTATAAGCAGAAAGATTTTATTTCGAGCAAAACTAAAAAACAACACCCGAAATATATCTTAACTCAAATCAACTCATGGGTTAATTTCTAATACTGTAATAGATAAAAATAACTTGATCTTATCAAAACAATTCACAAATCAATTTTTAGAAAATAGTTTATATTAAACCCTAATACTAATTCGTAATTATTAATTAAATAAATCAAACCTGTCGGCCACATGAGTTAAGCCAAAGCTATAAAGAGTAATAATAAGACTAAGTTTAAAGCAATAATATAGAGACAGTACTACTGTGGCTCATATGGCCGGCAGGTCTGAAATAAATATTAAAATATTGCCAGACAAATAATCATACCAGTCAAACTAATAGTAATGACAAAAATATTTAACTTGTTACAAATAATTCATTTTAAAACTAAACAGATAAAAGTTTGAGTAAACTGACCTGTGAATTAATTTTAAGTTAAGATTTACTCTTGAACGTTTAATGCTATTTTGCCCAATTTTTGCTCGATTTAAAATCTTCCTGATTATAAGTACCGGTATATAGGGCTTTTAAGCACTTTTTAAAAAAATACTTCCCTGATTCCTCGCTGGATCGGCCGTTTTCCGGAATCTTGGACTTTCGACTAATTTTAGCAATTTGTAGAAAAATGATAAATAAGTTTAAAAACAATAAATAAATTTGACAATTTAGAAATGTGGAAAATATGTTTGGTGGTATAAGAAATAAACTTGATTATATAAAAATTGAATTAAATTACTAAAATTTTTACTTGTGAAAACTAGAGTTAAAAAATATTTGATTATATTTATTTTTATTTATAAAATCAATCTAATAAAACAAATTTTATATTTTAATATAAGGTTAAACTTGATTGATAATAACATTTTTATAGCAAAAGGAAAACTTTTTATTTTATTAATAATATATGTTAGTAGATTGTTCTCACACTTGTATTTATTTTTTTTAAATTTTGTTTTTTATTCCAAATATACATGTATGTTTTATTTGAAGGTTTTTGATTAATTATTTAATAATTAGTATATTTTAAAATGTTTTGTAAATTATCTGTTAAGTGATTGAATGGATATTTAGTCAATAAAAAAGAAAATACAAACAAAACTAAAGTTTTATAAATTATTAAACAATAAAATATTTAATAAATTGTGAAACAATTGGCCAAGCCTTTATTAATTTTTTTTAATTAACATAATATTTGAATTATGTTTGTATTCACAAAATTTTATTTGTTTTTAAATTAAATTCATTGTTATTTTAATAAATCAATCAAACTCTTTTTATTTATTGTATTTTGGTATTTAATTTAAATATTTTTGATTTAATCTTAATTATTATTTAAATTATAGAGTATTACTGCATATGTTTTCAGTGAATTAATCAATAAATAAAATATTTTTTGTTTGTTTTTTGATTGATTTTAACCACAAATAAGGTAACACCTTTTTGATTAAGCTAGTTATTAGATTTAAATTATAGTATTTTATTTAAGGTAAATAAAATCTTAAATTAATAATAAAATAATTATTATATTTTATTTGATAGAGTAATATAAAAAGTTTTATTTGAGAAACCGCATTCCCACACAAAATCCGAATTATATTTTTAATTAAATGATTTTTCCAATATATAAAATCAAATTTCTTTCACAATTCAGTGTATTTTTTGCTAAATTTTCAAATTTATGTGTCATGCCTGTTTTTACTATTAAATACAGAGGTCGTGAGTGAGAAAATTATTTCAACATCATTTCAGATCTGAAAAGTTTTCTTATATTTCTTTATTGCTTAGCAAGCAAAAAGAATGCTTCTTTTTAGAAAGTTGTTTTTTAATTTTAAATTAAATTTAAGTCAATATTTGTTTCGGATTGTAGATTATATTTTGTTATGTTTACTAAGCTTTTGGGCTAAGCTTATATCATTTTTAAATTAAGATAAATTATTTAAATTCATTAAAATAATGTTAAAATGCAACAACAATGACAAAATATTTTTTTTAATTAAAATAATTCAAGCTAATATTTTAAACCATTAAATTAGAAATAAACATGCAAAATAAATGTTATATTACATATAAAACTACTTGCTATCAAAAAATAAAACCTTTAACTTAAATATTTTTAATTTAATATTAAATAAAATCTCTTTTCAAAAATAAAAAATACAATTGAAAAACGTAAACAATTTTTTTACAAAACTCTAAAAATAAATCAAAATTTAAAAATATATTAAATCATCAAATATCCATTTTAAAGTTTTATTTTATTTTAAGGATTTAAACAATTACTCAAAGTCACAATTGAGTAACAATTTATCTTTATTTTAAAAATTTCAATTTATAGCTAAAATCATAGAAACATTAATAATCAAATGTGTTTTAACATAAAATGTTAAACAAAATACATTGAAAAATTGAAATTATTATTCAAAAATAGCAATAAAATACAATTAAAATTTATTAAAATTATATAAAAATTAAATAAATATTATCAATTAATGCAAATAATATAACATATCTTAATTTATCAACTTTAGCTTTATAAATTTACCATTTGTGTAGATTTGTGTAGATAGTAGTAAAAAATTAATGTTTAGTGAAACAAAAAACTTAATATTTTTTTTAAATTTTATATTAATTTTTTTAGAAATGTCTAAAGTAAAAAATACTTTATTAAAACACAACTTATTAATTAACTAAATAATTATATAATATATAATATTTAATAATTATTAATTAGTGACACTTTTAAAGTGCAAATATTATAATATAAAGAGGAAGAGACAGTAACAATAACTTTGCCAAACTAACCTGAATTGTTTTAATTTAGACTAATTTAGTTATTTGTTTAGTTATTAGTTATTTTTAATTTTATTTTTAAAAATAATTTTCGAGTTTTTAATTTTAAAAAATTCAACATTAATAAAAAAAAAGATAGAGAAAAGTAAATATTTAGAAATTGATTTAAACCCTGGCTCCACTTAATAATAAGTTGACAATTTTTACAATTAAGAAATTAAATATATTTATTTTTAAAAATAATTTTGACTATACCTTGATTATTTTAAATTTATTTCAATTTTTACTTAAATTAGATATTTATAATATTATAATATAAATATTGGAAAACAAATGAGTACTCTTACTAAAACAACACTTGTTAGAATAGACTATTTGCCAGGATAAATTACTTAATTAAAGTATTGTATCAGACTATGGTCATCTTTGTATTAGTAAGTTTATATACAGTAATTTTAAATTACAAATTTATGATAAAATAAATATTTATACTAAAATAATTAAATTAATCTAATTTTAAACAATTCAATTTAATTTATTTTTTGTCAATGTCTCTTCTTCTTTACTTATACCGTATGTTATCTATAATTTATAATTAAACTAAATCTACGGCTAAGAAAAGTCAAATCTAATGTAAATAAAAATTTATCCTATTTGTATCTTTAATATACTTAATTTATAAATTATAAGTTATCATAATATGCTAGTTAATCTATCTTAAGTTTTATTTTAAATAATTAATCGAAAAATGTCTATTCATTAAAATGTATTAAATTAATAATTATATAATGCATATATCAATTAAATTTAATTATTTTAAAATTTTATTGTAATATATTTTTATAAGACATTGAAAACTAACTTTTGTTTTTTGTTTGTTCTCAACCTTTCATGAGATTAAATTTCAAGAATAATATAAAAATATTTTTAAAAATTATTTTTGTTTATTTTTAACATAAATAATTAAAAAGTTTATGACAAAAGTAGTTTAGAAAGGATATGTCAGTATTTTGTCAACTATCAATATAATTTAACGCCAGCTAACAATAACTAAACTTATCATATAATACGTACAGTCAGGATTATATGTATGTTACCAAAAGCGATGTAGTAGACATTGCTGCACTTAGAAGCATTTGCTGTATATCACCCGACATTGCTTGTTAATTAGCTGCTGTTTTGCAATTTAAAGTTTAAAATAAATTTATATATGCAATACTAACTATGTAGTATTACAAGTATGTTTTTTACATGTTAAATTGATTGAAAAATAAAGTATTAATAATTTTATAAATTAAAACTTTTGGGTAATTAAAATATAATAATTAAATTAATTTTTTAAATAATAATTTTAAAAATTAAACAAAATATTTTTAACAATTATTATTAATAATTTATTTTACAATTAATTTAACATGTAAAAACATACCTGCAATGATAATTAATTAGTATTGGATATTTTAGGGATCGAGAAGGTTGGCCAATCCAAAGGGGGGATCAGTGAAGGGATTTTCTCAAAATTTTGGCCAAAAACCTAGGGGGGTCAGGGAGGGGATTTTTCCAAAAACGCTAAAAACCATATATTTATAATGAAATTTTCCCTAATTTAACTGGATTTAAACCGGATTTAGCACCAATTTAGAAAAAATTTCCGAATTTAGGGCAAAAACCCAAAAAATTTGCCGACCGCTTTTGCAAAACCTTGAGGGGGTATCTTTTCTCAGACCAAATGCTAGGCGCGGGGGGGGGATAAATCCAAATTTTCAAAATCAGGGGGGATTTTTGCCTGATCTCCCCCTTCTCGATCTCTAGGATATTTACATTTTATGTTAAGCTTTAAATTGCAAAGCAACAGCTAATTAACATTTAAAGTCAGATTTTATAAATACAAAAGTAAACAATTATTTTAAATTTGGACTTAGACTAGAGTTTATATTCTTATATAAAACCAATAAAATCTTTTAACCCGCAAATGTAATATTTTATTATATTCACAAATTTTAAATTTCAAACAGTACATAATTATTTATAATTTGTGAGTAAATTGATTTTCTTTTTCTATTAAACAAAGTTTCAATCGTTTTATTTACACTTTTTTATACAAAGTTGTTTATTAATTTGGCTAAAAACTTTGTTTCAAAACAATTAGTATAGATTTAATTATAAAACACTACTAATCAATAATATTGAAACCTTTTTGACGCAATGAAAAAAAATAAAACTTATTTCCCGCTTATCAAGCAATGTGCTCTTAAACCACTTTTGGGTTAATATTAACTGGCCTTTAGTTTGGGATTTAAATCAAAAATTTGTTTGCTTTTTCGGATTAAAAAATTAGGAAATCTCTGGATAAAGCATTATAGCAAATGCTCCGGAATGAAGCAATGTCTACTACATCGCTTTCGGTCACATAATATAATCCTGATTGTAGCAAAATATGTAAAAATTATTAAAATAAAAACACAAAATTTAAATATAAATTAATAATTCAATAAACAATACAAACTGTTAATTAAAAATTATTGAATTAAAAATATATATATAGTTATAATTGTAAAACACATTTATTTAAACAATATTTAAAATGTTTTCAAATAAAAATTAATAAATTAACAACATAAAAGTTAATTGCTATTTTGATTAATTGTTTATCAAGATGAAATTAATTAAATAAATTTAAGCAAATTTAATTAATTAATTAATTAAAACAATATTAAATTTAATAATTTAAAATCAATTTTAACCAATTTAATTATTTTTAAAGTTTAACTTTAAATATTAATATAACTTGTTAAACGAAAAATTTTTTTATTTTAAACATTAAATATAAACTTTTAAAAATTAAAATTATTATTAAATATTGTGTTTGTTTGTGAAACAATTAATGATATAATTTAATTGCATTGTTAGAAAACGGCAGTAAATGTTATCCGAATTAACAAAAATTTGATGCAAACACTTAAAAGCATTTCTTGACATAAGCTAAACAATGCAATGAATAAAATTAAATTTACGTTAAAATTCGGAAAAGATAAGCAAAACAATAGCTAATTGGATAGCATTAATAAAAATGTTGAATAAAAACAATTTTGTTGAAAACTTATAAATTAAAATAATTTTAACTCTTCTCTTAATTTGTCTAATTTTCTATAAGCAAACACATTGTTTATAGATAGAAAATGTTTATTTTAATTTAATTTATTCTATTCACTCATTTAATTATATATTACAAATATTACTCAATATGTGAATAATTGGAAAAGTTGGAAAAATTGCATTTAATTAAATTTTTTGACAAATTATTTATGCAAATAAAAGTCAAATTTATTAAATTGATTATTAATTGATGTAAAGTATATGCAATTAGAAGACGCTATTGATGTGCAAATAAAACATAGTTTATTATTAATTTGTATTCTAGTCTGCTCGTTTTTGTTGCAACAACTTTTTCAAACAGTTAATTTTAATGAACACTAATTACAATCGAACATAAATCTAAAACCTAACATGGATTTACTCTCGCAAACACTTTAGGTCAGTATAGATTAAATTAATTTTTATATGTAAAGTAAACTTACTAACTTAAAGTTGGTAAGCTATTATTTATTTACAATATAAAAAATTATTTTTGATTTAAAGTTTTAAAATCTGTTTGGAAAATTATACTAGCTTTTGTTATAATTTTAATTTGTAAAAACTTAACTAGTTTAGGCGTTTAATACTAAATCAAAACAATTTTCAAATATATTTAAAATCAGGGATTGAGAAGGTCGGCCCATTTAGGGGGAGAATTAGGAAAGAGATTTTTCTTAAAATTTTGGCCAAAAACCTAGGGGGGGATCAGGAGAGGGATTTTTCCAAAAATGCTCAAAAAATCCAAATATTTATGATAAAATTTACTTTAAATTAACTGGATTTAAACTAAATTTAGTTAATTTAACTGAATTTAAACCGGATTTAGCACCAATTTAAGGAAATTTTTCTAATTTCGGTCCAAAAACCAAAATATTTTCTGGCCGCCGAAGGCGGACGGCAAAAAGTTGAAGAGGAGATTTTTTCACAGACCAAATGCTAAGGGGGGGGGCTAAATCCAAATTTTCAAAATTAAGGGGGATTTGCCTAATTCCCCCTTCTCGATCCCTGATTTAAAATATTATAAATTAATTTTTTTGTTTTAATAAATTTTGATCAAATAATTATTAGTAAGTTATATTAACAACTATTTATTGTATTTTTTAATAATAAAATAATTTATTTAAAATTAAAATCATTATTTATCAGCACAGAAGTTTCTAACATTTCACTAAATATTATTTAAATTATTATTACACTTTGAATATTATGTAATTTATTGTTGAGATATTAAACAAGAATTTTTTAAATAAATTAGATTATTAATGTATTTAAATCAGATTTTGTTTCAGATAGTAATCATTAGTCAAAATATGTTTTTTTTATTAACCGCACATTTTATGTAAAATTAATTTTTATGAATAATTTTGATTGTTTTCAATGTTCTGTTTGTTTCAAAATCGAGACTTTATTTTTAATCTGTAATGAATTGTGATATGAAATGATTTATTGTATTATTTTTTTATTATATAATGCCACAAATGTTGCAATTAAGTTTATAAATAAACCAATGAAAAAACATTTTTGTAGTTATGGCACATTTCTAGACGAAAAGACTAAAAATTAATTTAATAATTTAATTTAATAAAGATAATATCAATATCAAATATAGTAATGTCAAATATAATAAAATCAATATATTATATTACTATATTTAACATTAATATATTTAACTTTTCAATATTTGACATTACTATATTTAATATTATTATTTTCTTTAATAAATTAACTACATTTTTTAGCCTTTTCGTATAGAAAGATACCATGACTACAAAAATGTCTTTTTTCACATGCTTACTTATAAATAATATTAATCATAATTATTGTCACAAATAACGTTTTGGCTTTTGTAGGCTATAATTAAATTTTATTAATTTTTATTTAATAGAAAACTAATTTATCAAAATATTTAGTCTCTCTAACAAAAACAAATTTAAAATTAAATAATAAAATATTAAAGATATTTTGTATTTTACAATCAAATTATATTATTAATGGATATAATGTCGTGTTATCTCATTGTTATTGCAAATATAAAATTTGAAAACTTAACATAAAAACTTTTATTATTAAATTTAAAATCAAAATTACAAATATAAATGTGCTTGCCACTAAAAATTATCATTTGCTTAGTGACTAATGTAGTGTTTGGTATAAATATTATAAAAAAGGGAGAGAGAGGAAGGGAGAGAAAAAGAACTATGATTTATGATAATTACGATTTCACATAATATAATTGTCGACGTTGTGACCGAATTATGTATTATTTTTTCTTTATATTCAATTCATTATCATTTGACCGAATTTAAAGATCATTTTCGTCCGGAGCCGACCTTGAAGTGCATTTTCACATTTGGTTTTGACCAAAAACTCTCATTTTCTGTCTCTAAGACATTATCTCAAAACGACGTAAATTTAACCGAATGTTAAGTATATATATATTAATATATATGTTATTCTAGAAAACAAATAAAATAAAATTAAATTGAATTTTCAATTTCCAGAATAACAATATCTATTTCAAGATTTTCACTACAAATACAATAGACAAAAGAGTAGACTATATTTATTTTAATAGTTTTATATAATTGAATTCTTAAATATATCATTGAATCTATCTTTGTTTATGAAAGCTTCAAGGTATTTTATTATTTTAAAATTAGTTATGTATTGCAAAAAATACTACAAGTAATTCAAAAAACGATTAAAGAATATTACAATTGTTCTATATTTTAGTCCATATTTCATATTTTGGGCGATTTTGTTGTCTACTTAGGAGAGGTTTTTAATTATATTAAATTTTTTATTATTTAAATAATGTTTTTATTGTTATCTTTAAATATTTTGATTAAAATCTATAGTATTGTTTCAAAATTTATTGCTTTCGTATAAATATTATATATTTTTTCACAAATCATTACTCAATCAAAGTGAAAATTCAATGAACTTGAGTAATGGCAAAATATTTCACAACAAAATTATAATTAATTATTAAATTTTTAAGTATTTTTCAAAAATTCGTGAATGTATAAAAGTTAGTTTTTAATTAACAACATAATAAAATAGAAAGCAAAATTTTTACTTTGTTAAATAGTTAAATCTTATCGCTTTTATCAAATTATTAACAAAGATTGCATTTTTAATAATTTAAGACAGATGCTAATTAACTTCTTAATTAAAGTAATTTGTTTAATTTTAAAAATATGAGTTTTAATTTAAATTTTTAAAAAATATAATATATACTGTTTCAAGTAAAAATTAATATTTTAGAAATTTTTTAAAAATCATTCATAAATTTCATTTTTATTTTTGTAAATTTATTTTAAAAATTTTATTTACTAAATAAAATAAACTAACAATTTTTATATATATTTAATTATATATTTTATATTTCTAGTTAAAATTTTTAGTTGATTTATAAAATATTTATATTTAATTTAGCCAAGAAAGATTAATTAAAAATGTTTACTGTATATGTTTTAAAATTGGAATTTTATTGGCATATAATTGGAAAATAGTTCTTTATTTAAATTTTGTATGTTTTTTATTTGGTGCTAAATCCAGTTTAAATTTATCATAAGTGCAAAATGGGTTAAATTACAAATGTAATTAAATAGTTTTATTGCGTATTTCAAGCATCAAGGAAAAATTTCATTCCTGCCCCCTCCCACCTCTCCCCTAAAAGGCTCAACTTTGTAAAATTCTGGTTTATTTTTAAAATTTACAATTGTCAAATTTTAAAAAGAGTTAAATAATTGTTATTGTATTTGTTCTAAAATGTTGCTAGCCATTTAGTAAACCATTTGGTATCAATGTTTGGGTCATTTTATTAATTAAAGGTTTTTGAATTAATTAAGTACTATTTGTATTCTTTAAATGTCATTGCATTCCAAACAATTCAATTTATATGTATTATGCAGTAAATTAATTCATTGTTCTAACTATACAACAGATAAATAATTAAACAAATAATAGAATTAAGCAAATTGTATAAAATTAAATTTATAAAGAAAGAGTTTTAGGCTACTAATTCTATGGTTTTTATTATTTTACTTCATCAACTTGCAAATTTAATCTTCTACTTTTTATAGTCTTTTATATTGTTTTATACTGTATGTTTGACAACTTTTTTACTTTAATACTTTAAATTTTTAGAAATAAAAAAAGGTTTGTTTAATTTTTACCATAAATAATTTGAAAATTTAAAAACTATTTTAAAAATTAATTTGATGTTTGTTTTAATTAACGAGGAAATTATTACACAACGAGAAAATTGCTTTTACTATCAAATTGACATAAATATTGACAAAACATTACGAAATATACAAATTTCTATTAATACAAAAAAGAAAAATAAATTATTTTAATTTTCAAAGCATTATTTGATAAACAGATTTGCTATCAAATGCTTATTCATTATATGAGAAATAAATTATACCCAAAAGACACATATATGTCTAACATTAATTTTTCAATTAAGCGTAAAAATAAAATAATATTTAAACAAAAATAAGATTTAATAACTTTATAAAGAGTTTATGTGAGAAAATATGACTTATAAAAGAGAATTCATAATCAAATTAAGTTGAATTGTGGTGCGAATAAAGTTGCACTAAAATGTCTGGCAATTAAATCAAAGCAAAATCTCGTGTGAATTGAAATTTATTTAATTTATTTGCTATTCATTGATGATATAAATTCGCCCAAAATTTTGTTTTTGATTAACATTTGAATTAATAGAACTCTAAGAGGAAATATATTTCATGTATTCATATAATGTATAGAAAATTGATTTTTATATACAAAAAAAAATATTATCCAGTTAGAAAATCTACGTATTAGAGTATTGCATTATATAAGTACAAACTTTGCAAAATTAATACTTTATATTTATTACGAAATGCCAACTCTTTTATGCATATATTTTGCTCTGAATCGTCTTTAATTGTCTTTTATATGATTAATTTCAGCATAAAAAACAAGTTCTTCGCATGACTTTAGGGCATTTGAAAAACAGATATGACTTATAAAATGTTTGCATAGATTTCACTCATACAGTAAGACGGCTGTTTAGTACAACAATCGCTAATACAATATACATGTGCTAACACTCAGCTTAACGTTGGCCTCATTCCCAATAATTCATTAGCTCTTTCACTCTTTCACTTTCTCCCATCTCTACATTTTCTCGAAATTCAACCGAAAAAACATAAAATTCTTAATTCCTAAACAATTGATTAATTAAAACAATACTAAAATAATATAAATTTTTGCTCATACCAATTTGATTTAAAATTCAATAACTATTTCATTGGCAAAAGAATTAAAGAAATTTTCGAAGAATATAATAATAACTTATGAAAACAAATAAATGTCAGATAAAAAGATTCTTACAAAACATAAACATAACATAAATAATGCGAAAAAGATAATAAAATTCTTATTGTTATTTTAGAAAACATTATTTAAAGTACCATGTTTATATATGGTATATATATTTTTTAAATTTATATTTTACAAATATTAACTGGATTAAAGCTATCAATATGTATCTTACTATCTAAGTCTGGGCTATTTGTGCAGAACGTGAGCACAATTGCAAGCATTCCTCGCCTACCGTCGAAGTTGAATATTATGATCAAATATAAGAAACTATTTGGAAAAGTCGTGAATACATTATAAACACAAAACACAACATTTGGCCAAATGTAGATCAATTTAAGCTTTTATTCCCTTAGATCTAACCACTCTTTTTGAGTCCAACACAAACAGCAATTCTTTCCCCGTTTTATGAAAGAAAAAGTACTCTTTTCTCACAATCAGTATCGCAAAGGCGGGAACGGTATGAAAGGTCACCCCATTGTTGGCTATTTCTTGTGCTTTGAAATTAATTGAGTCTATTATGTCGAGAGAAGTGAGAGTAGAGTATATGCGTTGAGAATAATGAGAAAGTATTGGTTAATACCCACAAGTGCTTAGCGTTTAATGTTGTTTTCGCTATTATCTAATGATAAGGGTTGGGCTCTTCTTATATAAAAACTTTTCGGTCAACAGCGCTCAGAGGACAGTCTGTGCATCAAATCCCAACACTTAACACATACTAGAAGTCGTACAAAATCGTACTAAAACGTACAGTACATATGCAAATTGCAAAATAGGATTAAGTCATTTTTGCTAAGCCCTCCAAATCCAATCCTATTTTTCCAATTTCGATATGAAGTGCTTTTTGGTAAGAATTTTCGATCAATTATTTGTGTCAAAAATTATTTAATTGTTTCTAATAATATTGATATTTAAATAATTTAGAAATTTGTTTAAAATCGATATTTGATTTAAAAAGTTTTTATTTCAATTTGATTAAGAAATTCTGAAGTAATAAGTTTGTTAAACCAAGTTTTGGATGTTTATTTAAATTTTGTGTTTTTTTTGTTGTAAAATTCTGTATTTATCAGAATATGAATGCATTAATATTTGATTAATCGGACCCTTTAGGTAGGTCTGGCGCTAGCAATCTGTGCCCAAAATGCTTTGGCTTTATTAAAAGGCAAGACTCATATAAGTGAAATAGAGTTAGAGACTGCAGAGACTGGTTACGCACCGGTAGCTGCTTATGACGACCACGGATTAGCAGCTTATGGCAAGAAGGCCGAGGATTACGAGAGTTATGGCCACCAGAAGAAGGGTATGATTTGGATAATATAGCAATTTGTTAGACTTTATGAAATGCTATTATTGTATGATTTATATTAGTATATTTGAATATGAAATGAGTTTATATGCTAAACAAAACTGATTTTTATTCATAAAATTTAAATTTTTAGTTCAAAAGTTTTAATATTATATTGTAAATTAACTAGATTAAATTTTATTTTCAAAAATTTGTTAACTGCATTCGAATTGATGGGAAATTTGTGAACTCAGACATTGAGAATATAATAGAAACTCAGTTTGAAAATCGAGAATAATAACACAAATTGAAGACATAACTCAAAACTTGATGTAATTTGTAATTAGTTTTTAAACTCTTTGAAAAGTTTTATTGTTTAAATTAGAGGTTTTTCAGACAACAAGTAATGATTAAATGAAGAAATAAAAAGATAATTTGAAATCAAGTGATGCACCAGAATTGCGATTAGATTTCATATACATTAAAAAACTTAATTTCATAACTTTTTTGTCTATGAAATATAGGCTATAAAGACTATTACGGAAATAATGATTATGGCGCTCATGGTATGTCTCACTGTCTCTCTGTCGACCAGTTTGTTGTTATAATAATGCAATTAATTGTTTATTTATTTGAATATAATTCTTACAAAATTTAATCCAAGGATTAAATAAATATTCTGATTATCACGATTCGGACCATTACGGTGCTAAGAGTGGTAGCCAAGGCAACCATTATGGTCAGGGTCTTTGGTCCAGGAATCGAGGCTATGGTTACGAAAAACATTATGTAATGAATTCTTTGATTGTCTGATGTATTGAAATAAATTGAAACCAAAACTAATGTCTATTCTGTGTACGACATTAGGCCTACGATAAAGAGCTGTCGACCAACAAACACGGGGGCGCCCACTCCGACCACGACTCTCACTACGGAGCCCACGACCACTCCGGCAAACAGGACCTGCAGTCGTATGACAAGTACGGACACAACAAATATGCCGGTCATGCGGCCCAGGATAGTAATGATTACGGCAAATACGGCCACCTTTTGGACAGTTACGGCAAAAAGAGTTACGGTCACTCGTCGCACACCCAGGCAGTGCCAGTGCCAACATATCACGCTCCAGCCCCACAGTACGTTGAGGCCCCCGCACCCGCATATGCATATGTGGCCGCACCCGCACCACAAGCCATAACCACTGTGTATCACACCAAGTCCGTACCTCATTACACACCCGCCCTCCCGGCCCCCGCTCACTACCAGACAATTGGCAATGCGTACGGATCGGGAATTACATACTATTAGAATTAGATTAAGGAAATAATGCAACAAATTATTCATTAGAAACCATTCATTTGTTTTTTCCTCTAATCTGTTCCAAAAGTTTTTGTTGTTTAGAGTAAAAACAAAACTAAAATATTATTTTAATGCAATTTTCGTGTAATTATATGCAAAACAATTATATTTTAATTTTTTTTCTGGAATCTCATAATCGAATGAAATATAACTTTTTATACAATTTCACAATTTTTTAACTCCTCTTTCATTTTGGATTTAATTGTTTTTCTTATTCATTCATTTTTCGAGAAACTTATATATTTTTTATTTAATATTTTTTTTATTTTTTTTGTTAATTTTTAAAATATTTAATATTTTTAATATCAAAACTGTATAACACATTTGTGACGGAATTTAATGCCTATTTGAATGAGCCATTGATTCTCGTAGTGAAGAATTAATAAAATAAAAAAAAGATTAAAAGAAATTTTTAAATTAAATTCGAATTTTAATATTAAAATATAAGAAAAAATTTATAGAATGTATTAATATAAGCAACTTTAGTAATATATAGTTTTTGCGTAATGCAAATATAAGTTAACTTCAATACTATTTCTAAATAAATATATATTGCTCAATATTTTTGCAATTTAAGAAATTCACTTAAAAATATGTTTGCTCAATTCCAAATGTTAATATCAACAGATGTTATTAGTAGACATATTAATATTTCAGGTCTAAATTTGATATTAAAATTTAATTTGTTTTATATGTTAAATATTATTAATAAAATGGGAAATTATTAAATAGAATTGGATTAAATAATTTAAAATAAATTTAGTTAAACTAAATTTAAACCGGATTTAGTACCAATTTAGAAAAAATTTTAGACTAAAAAACTTGCCGGAAAATCAGAATAGATACTTTCATAAATACTAGAAGGAGATAAATGCTAATTTTCAAAATCAAAATAGAAATTTTTGAGTTGCGATTCTCTGAGTAATTTATAAATTAATAAAACAAATTCAATTCCAATTTTGTTTACTAACCCATCTCTACTAATAACATCTTTTTGAACTTTTTAAATATTAGATAGTTACTAGTGCATTTAAACATTTTTTAGACTATCATTTATTAAAAACACTTTTAAAGTTTTTCAACAAGTCACAAAAATATATATGTTTTTGGTATTAAACAAATATTTTTGGTTTTGGTCTTAATTTATAACTTGTTTAAAAAGTATTAATAATAGTCGTATTTAATAGTAATTTTATAAATTATTCAAGTCAGGATTATAGATAAAATAAATATTTTTCAAAATTAAGACAAGCAAGGGAATAAAAAAAAATTCTGACAAGAATTTTACAGTTTAAATAGCATTTTAAAATCTAACATTATTGACATTTTATATTAGATATAAATTATATTGAGTGTAAACAATCATCCATGTGCAATGTTACAAAATATTTCTAATATTTCTATTGTCAACAAAATTTTACAGATTATTAGAGCTGTTTATCAATTCAATAGATTTATAAATTTTTTAAAAAACGATTGTATGAAATATTGTATTTATTACTATTCTCTATTAATAATCGCATATAAATTGAATTTTATTCTCATTTCAAATGTAGGACAAGAAAAGCTAAAGTAAACAATGATTCGGAAATTAACAAAATAGAAAACAACATAATGTAGGTCTTCAGCTGGAAATTGTTGCAATAATTTATTTTAATCAAACTTTTATATCAAAATTTTTTATCATTCATCTAAAAATGATATTAAATTTTCTCCAAATCCGGACATAAATAATATAAATAACAATAAACATGAAAATTAACCAAAACTTACCGGCAATTAATTTCTTAAACCGGCTTATTTTAGATTTTTTTCAAACAATTAATTTTAAAAATAAAACTTCATATCATAATCTAAAAACTTTGTAATTTGGCAATCTAATATATTAAATAGTAACCAGTTAAATTAAAAATTAAATATTTTATAGACTTTAAAGTTTTTAATATAAATAATTTAAACAAAAATTATTTATTTAAAATACTAAATTATTTTTAAGATTTAAAATTAGCAAAATTTTACTTTATATTGATGTTAATGTAATTAAATTAAAATTTTTTGTATCGAATAAATTTAGTAATTAAAAAAATGCCATCTTTTCAATAGCGAAAGGGTTTTATAAGAATAGAAATAAATATTAAAATATTTGTCAATCATTTGAGTCACGAAACTGAATAAAGTAATGAAATTCCAGAAATATATATAAACAAAGACAACAATAATCTTTGGATTGAAGATCAGAAAATAGATTATCAAAAGACGTCTTCGATATCCATATCGAGTAAAGTCGAGGAAAAGTATTGGTCATTTAGTTCAAAATCTAACGTCACATCACTCGACACAATCCCTCGACTCGACAACTATAGCCAAGAAGAAGCGCACAAAACCATTTGGCGATCGCCTCTCGAGGCCTGACACCAGCCGAGAATGTGGTAAGTCTTCAAACGATTAAATATTTCTCTTTTCTATTCATCTTTTCTTCCAATGAATAATGCATTTGAAGCGATGGCTTGAAATTCTAAAGTCCAATAAAGATGATAATAGAGCTGTCGGTGATAACAGAGCCGGTGGTCATCGGTTTGGATGGATTACTGGAGTATATGTAAGCGATTCTGACGTCTAATCTATTTTTTGAATAACTTTGTGTCGTTTGAAAGGTTCCGACTTTTATGAACCTATTGGGTGTTATTATCTACTTAAGGTCGAGATGAATGACAAGACTGTAAATTAATTCACATTAATCTAATAATAAGTTAATTAATTATAATTTACTTTTAATTTAAAAGTTTTATCAATCATTCAAATACTATCAGTAACTGTGCTCTCAATGATAGCAATTTGCATGAATGGCCAGGTGGGTTTGAATAGTTTATATTTTATGATTTCCCGAAGTCTAGGGCCAGAAACTGGAACAATGTTTGGAGTCATGTATTTCTTAATCAATGCTATTATGGTTTTATTCAATATTATCTGCAATTGTGAAGAAGTGGCGCATATTTTACACTTTCTTTGTTTGAATTTTAATTTAAAATATTAAGTTTAAAATATAAGTATCTTGCATGAGGTTTACAATATTGGAATTCTAGAGCACCCGACCGCAATTTAGTCATATCCGAATTGTTGGTTTAATTATCCTATTTTCAATCTCAATAATCCCATTCATTGATTTGGTGGCAAATGTAATATTTTGTTTTTATACAAAACTTGATGATTTGAATACTTGATTTTAAAAATTAATTCCAGACTCAATGGTTGCTATTTGTTATAGGAATGCTATTATTGATCGACTACTTTGTCGGCACTATTGCCGCCAAACGCTTACCAGAAAAGTAGATATTTTATCGGTTGGAATATATCTACTTTTGGAGACAATCTATGGTCCAAATGGACTGACAAAAACTTTTTCACCGTATTTGCAGTTTAAATGTCATCAATTGCGAGCGACTTTACCGGCGCTACGATGTCCTCCACTTTAAGGGACGCCAGTATTGCCATACTTAAGAGCTCTATAGTAGCCTTCGGCTCATTTTCTCTGCTTTACATCGATTTGATTGCGTGTTTTGGCTCAACAGTTGTGAGACCCGCCTCGGGTTTGACATCAAATCTCACATTTAATAACTATTCATGTGATCAGAGCTGTGGCCACTTCGGACTTTTGAATGACTTTAATACAATTTCGTTGTCGTCGACACTGACGCAAACTTGTCTACATATTGATCCGTTGATAGTGGCCGGACTGTTTGCTCAGTTTATATCATCGGCAATGTGCGCATACATAGCGGCGACGCAAATATTTCAGGTGTGAATTCACTTGTTATTAATTACCGTAATTTATACAAATTTAATATTTTTATAGGCATTGGCTGTCAATAGAATACTATCCGGAATAAACTCACCAAGGCTGAATAAACTTTGAAGAGGATATGTGCTCATACTTCTTTTATTGCCCTGAATAACTCATATATCTTCTCTAACTTTAATTCAATGTTAATATTAATTTTTATTTAAAATTAATAATCGGAGACTTTAATAGCTACCTTTCCTCTTGGTGCTTGCTTAATATATCCTGCTTATACGCCGATTATGTGTCCGCACTTTCTTTTCGGCCAAATTTTATGTGATTTAACAAATGGTTTGAGATGAAATGTCTTAAAGTATGTAATAGTTTTTATTTGTACAGTATATAAAGTTTTGGTTTAATTTTATTTTATTTTATTGTTCGGAATAATATGTTTTGATTTAATGTTTTTATTCGATTGGATTAGTGCTGTCAATCTAATGCTTATAATGTTTGTGATTTGGCTATACGTTCACTACACAAAACCGAGTAATTAGTTTACTATTTATGGTTTGAAGTATATAAACTAATTTAATTTAATTTATAATAAATGTGAATTGAGGCTCAACTGCGAGTTTGCAAATATTCAAAACCACTCTTTCGATAACAAGTAAATTGAATTTGACTGCAGATTACGTGAAGAACTACAGGCCATCAATACAGCTCTTGGCCGGAAAACCGATGGATTGAATAAGTTTAATAAGTCTGGCGAACAATATGACCAAAAATAGTGGATTATTAATGATTACAGACATTGAGAAATTGCAGTTGACTTATAAAACGTGAATCGAATCAATTGAGAATTGGAATAATGTTTTGAGAAATCAGAATATTAAGTGTTTTAATACTATGGTTGTGGCAAATACATTGAGCCCACGCACTAATATGATCTTGCAGGTATTTATTTGAATTTATTTTTTCAATTAGTTTAAAAATTAAATTTTTAATGTAATTTTGTTAAGTGTTCAGGTTTGGGCAAGTTAAAACCAAACAATTTGATAATGGGATTTAAGGAGGACTGGAATCAATGCATTAAAAATAATTTGATTAATTATTTCAATATTATCTAGCTGGTTTTAGGTGATTATGATATTTATTTTAATTTAAAATAAATTTTTCTGCATTTTATTTATATATTTAAGTTATACCAATACTTATATACAATTATTAAAAAAATTAAATTTACAAGTTTGTTATAAATGTAAAATAACAAATTTTAAGTTGGCAATTTTTTAAATATCCTATTTATTACCAAGAGAATATTTTTAAAAATAGCTTTTGCTCTACTTTTTACAGTTTGATGCTTGAAATGCATCAATCATTGGTTATCTAGAGATCGAATTCAAAAAAGGCAAACAATTGTTGTCTAAACTTACCATTTGATAAATTTAAGTCGAATGAGAAAGAGTACAAAAAGGATATCTCTTTGATTAATATTAAGCCGATTGACAATCAATTACCAAACAATTTAAACGGAAAGCAATCCATAGATATCTATTGAGTGTACGACGACGGAGGCCTGACTGTCCTCTTAGCTTATCTATTGTCGGAAAGGCTTGAATGGAAAAAATGTAAATTAAGATTCTTTACAATTGCTGAGCTTAAGAACCAAATAAGTCATTTGCAACAAAAGTTTGTTTAAATTATTTTGTCGTTTTTTGTTGTTAAATCAATTAGTGAAAGTTTTGTCAATTCTTGTTTTTAATAGTTTATCAAGCTTGTTTGTTAAATTTTGAATACCCTATTTAAATGTTACTGTTTTTACAATTTGGGTGATCCTCAACAGCACAGATAATTTTTTGTTGATACAATATTAGAGTAAATTTATTATAAAAAACAATATTATTTTAAATATAGCAAGTTAAATTACTTTGTTTTTTAATACATTTTGAAGAAAAGTGTATAAATAAATTTGGCCTGGTGGCGCTCCCCTCCCCCACCAACCCTATACTATTCCTTATATATTACTTGGATTATAATAGTATTAATTGAAAATCGGTTTGTCTAATATATATGTAAAAAGAAATACTAAAATTTAATAATCTGGCATTGTGAAATTTGTTTACAGTTTGCCAGTCGCTGAAGGCCGCTCGCATTTGTACGGATTGTTTCTTTACATTATCAGACGCCAAAGGCAACTGACAATTGTATAGAATTTTATTATAGATTGCCAGACACCGAGGGCAATTGTACAAATTTCTCTTGAAATTTATTGGAAAAGATCATGTTTAATTAAAAACTGTTGAAATTTTAGAAACAAATAACAAATTATAAATAACAGAATATAGCATTTGTTTGACTATCATTCAAATTTGTTTTAACTATTTGCAATAAAATTATATTTAAATTAATAATAGTTTTATATTTTAGTAAATAGTGACTAAATATTCGATTTTAGTATAAAGTTATAAATATTAAAATTTTTATATTTTGGAGTGAAGTTATAAAATGTCTGTTCTAATCAAGCAAATAGAATTTTACAAATAGTTTAACTGGTAGTGAGTTCAAACCCCGTTCAAAAAATTTAAAAGAGTTTGGGGGCAAGACGACCACGGGCTTGTTACCAAGGGCCGTTTATTGGTAGTGTACGAGCAGTTTAGCCACAAACTACGTATGCGTGTGGGTTCAGGTATACGTATACAAACTATGGAGCGTTCAGATGTGTACTCTTAAAACTGTGACACCATCCTCGCTACCATATCTCACGGTGAAATAACAATCCCTGACTGGGTTAAAATTCCCGGTTGTCCAGGGAGAGAGTCCCCGGGCGTGATAAAAAACTCTATGTTGTATACAAAGGTGGGCTTTAGATTAAATAGATGTGCAAAATATTAAAGCACAAAAAATATAAGAAGTAGAAAATATTAAATATGTTAGTGTCGAATATGCTAAATTTATCAAATTTTTGATGTGAATATTTTTATAACAATATTTTATATCAATTTTAATCATTTCGACTTTAACATATTCAACAGTAATATTTTTTACTTTAACATTTTATAATATTTTGCACGTCTATTTACCCTAGAGTCTATCTTTATATACAACATAGTAAGTTACAAATTCAACTGCAAAATTGCAGGTTTAGTAATAACATTATATGTTTTTAAAAATACGATTTATATGCTAATTTACAATTAAATTTGTAAAATATTTTTAATAACACTTGTTTTGCCCAATATTACTGGCTGTGAAAATTAGATAAAGGATTGGGAATTAATTTTAAGCCAGTAAATAGGTACTCTCTAAGTTTTAATAATACATTTATATATTTTTTGGCTAAAATATAAACATTTTTTAAAAATTGATAATTAATTTAATTTAAATCTGGTTTAAATTATTTAAATCTATTTAAAATTTAAAAATAAATGCAATCTCACCTATACCTTTCTGAGATTTCTAGAAAATCTTTATCATTTTACCCTTAGTTATAACATTAACTTGGTCCACTTTGGCTAATCCTGTTTAACAATAAACTAGTTTAATGTAGTTTTAAGATTATAAATAAAAATCAGGGTTTAATAAGCAAGAGGATTTTAGCTGAAATTTTACTAAAATTATTCAAATATAATTAATTAAAATAATAACTTTTTATTAAAGTTTAAATTATAAGTTTTATGATAAAAGGTATAAAATTTATTTAATATTAATTTTATTCACTTATTTTTTGCACTGAATTTTTGATAAATTCCTGATTAAACTTGTTATTCACTTATTAAACATACAGTTTGTTTATATATTTAAAATATGCTCATCCTTATCTTTATGTTTACCAAAATTCGATTCTAATAAGTTATTTTTTTTAATTCAATACAATAAAAGTTTTAAAAAAGGCAAAATCCCTTCCTGATTTTAAAAATTGGTATTAATTCTACTATTCTTTTTCTAAGTTACAAATTCTTAAAGTTTTTTTTGTCAAAATTAAGAAATTTATCCTAAATTTGTGTTAAATCCAGTTTAAATTTAATTTAAAATTAATGATTCATAATAAAAAAAAATTAAAAAAAGCTAAAATTCTAAGGGGGAATTTTTCCCTTAATTTATTTTGGATCGGCCGACTTGAAACTTGAAACTCTGGTTTTAATTAATTTTTAAAACTCAATATAAAATTGCATGTGCAATTAAAACATTTACTTAAAGATTAAATATTAGATAATATGTTACTGGTATATTTTAACATTTAATGAACGCTAACAACATTTAGTTAAAGCATTAATAAGTAATTAAGTCTTTTTAAAGAATTTCTTTATTTTTAAAATAATTAATTTATTAACTCATTAGTCAATTAATTTGTTTCATTATAAATAAATTAAGTTTTAATTAAATTCTATTTTTACTTCTTTTGTTTTGCAACGTTTGTATTTACTGACAATTTTATAAATAATTGCTAATCTATTTAATGGAAAAATTAAATAATAAATGTTATTTCGATAACTTTGCAATATATTTTTATTATTGAAATATATTTATATATTTTTAGTAAGTAGTATTATATATTAATTTAGTCAATTAAATTGAATTTTTATATTTTTGTTAGTATTGAAAAGTTTACCAAAACTGAAGAGATTAAAATGTCAGCGAAAACAAAATTAAAATACAAATTAATTTATATCTGAAAGTGTTTTGGTAAGTGTTATATAATATAAATTAACAAGGCGATGTATTTTTTAGCAATTATAGATATTAACTAAATTATTCTGTATTATATTTTCTGTTGCAGTATTATACTGTATACTTACAGTGTTTTGCATCTATATTTGGCCAAGTTGCAAATATATTCAGTACAGGTAAGCCGTCATAGGATTAAATCAGAGTTTGAATCAAAACTATAACTTCAATTCAAAGTCAGATTCAATCCTATGACGGCTTACCTGCTCTGCAAAACTCCGCCTCTCGAACAAATATATTTTCAACTTAACCCCAAAACAATGTAAATATTTTATAACACAAATATTGTCTCCTAAAGTAACTTTTAATCAAGTTTACCTAAGGTGAAGGGTATGGCTAAAATGTTTTGTCAACAGGCAAATTTTTAAATTTTGTTTTTAATAAATTAATGCTAATTTCAGTTAAATTTAATTAAATTGCTAAAATAACGAAATTTTACTATATACTCCTTAAGCAGGAATTGAGAAAGTTAACCAATCCAGGGTGTAATCAGGAGAGATTTTAAAAAAATTTGGCTAAAAACCTAGAGTGATATCTGGGGAAGAATTATTTTAAAAACGTTCAAAAAACACATATATTTATAATAAAACTTTATTTAATTTTACTAGGTCTAATCTATATTTAATTTATTTATCCGGATTTAGCCCCAATTTAGAGAAAATTTCCCGATTTTGGGCAAAAAACTAAAAAAAATTGAGGGCACTCTTTGGCGGCCGGCAAAAAGTAGAGTAAAGCGGGTACCTTTTTGCAAAACAAATGCTAAAGGGGGGGGGGGAATAAATGTCAATTTTTTTAATTACAATTTTTTACAATTTTTTTTTTATACTCCTTTGATTTGGTCTTGCTCTTTATGCAATAATATTATACTTTTATATTTTAACAAATAATCTAGTACAGTACAGAATGTTTTAGTTAATAGTTTATATTAAACAAATTAACTTTTATTTTTGCCGTGTGCACTTGTTGATATAATTTAACATTATCAAACAATCTTAATTATAAAAAAAACTCTATAGAAGAACATGTTCCATTGTTAATCTGTTAATAAAATTTAATTTTAATTATTTAATTAATTTTAAATTAAAGACATATAAATATATACGTTTGAGTAAAAATTTGAGAAAAACGAACATTCTAAATACACATCACTTATTGTTATGTAAGTATAGATTATTATATAGTCGTTTTTATTTAAATTTTATTTATCTTATTAGGTTAAATAGTTAATGATAAAAAAATTGTTTTCATAAATATTTTAAACAGAGATCGAGAAGGCGGGAAACAGCCAAGAATCCCTTTGATTTTGAAAATTGGGATTATCTCCCCTAGCATTTGGTCTGTCGAAAAATACCCTCTCATCGACTTTTTGCCGGCCGACAAATTTTTTTAATTTTTTGCTCAAAATCGAAAAATGTTCCCTAAATTGGTGCTAAATCCGGTTTAAATCCAGTTAAATTAACTAAATTTAGTTTAAATTCAGTTTAAATCCAGTTAAATAAAATATAAATTTTATTATAAATATATAGGTTTTTTGAAAATTTTTGGCCCTTCAGAATCGGCCTACCTACCCGATTCCTGATTTTACAATATATTTATTTTTTGTTTAAAAACTCAAGTAATTTGTTAATGTATGTATCATAAAATTATTTTTAAAAACAATTTATTATTATAATATTTCTATTATTAGATTATAATGATAAATTTTCCGACACGTGTTTTCTTATTTGTACATGATATGTTTGTTATTTTAAACAAATAAATTAAAAATTAGTATTGTATTGAGGCTACAGTAATGTTTATGAAGCTACTAATTGAAATATAATTATTGGTAGATAGAATATTCTTTTGTTAATTAGTTTAAAATCAAACTAGTATAAATTTTTAAAATTTTAATTTTAATTTATTATTTTAATGTAATATTAATTGTTTATAAATATTACTTATTTACTGTGATCTCCAGACTATGAATCCTAAGTCCATTTTTAGCGACATTTTATTTTAAACATTTTTAATTATTACTAATTAGTAATTACTATATTGTATTATATAATTTGACATGGGAAAGTTTATTATTTACAGAGTATTTATTTATTTGTAGTAAACAAAACCGTTTTTCATTTGAAGAGAAAGAAGAGAGAGGGAGGGAGAGAGAGAGGGAGAGAGAGCAAGCAAGAGAGAGAGAGCAAGCAGGAGAGAGAGAGAGAGAGAGAGAGAGAGAGAGAGAGAGAGTGAGTGAGTGAGTGAGTGAGTGAAAGAGTAAT
>JAQFXP010000525.1:0-28394 GCA_034693685.1 Belba bartosi
TCGAATATGTTAATGTCGAATATGTTAATGTCGAATATGTTAATGTCGAATATGTTAATATCAAATATGTTAATGTCGAATATGGTAATATCAAATATGTTAATATCGAATATGTTAATGTCAAATATGTTAATATCAAATATGTTAATATCGAATATGTTAATGTCGAATATGTTAATGTCGAATATGTTCATTAACATATTTGACATTAACATATTTGATATTCATATATTCGACATTAACTCATTCGACATTAACATATTCGATATTAACATATTCGACATTAACATATTAGATATTTACATTTTTTAAATTTATTATTTTTCACATTTACTCATCCCTGAGTCAACGTTTATATACAACTTATAAAACTCCAACTTTGACTACTATTTTGCAGCCTTAATTATCAGTCACACTTTAGAAACTAGACTACAAAGCATCATGCCAAGAATACCAAAGGTGTTAATGCTTTAAACCTGAATAAAAAATGCACTTAAAATTGCATGCCTATTTGGAATTTTTTGGTATTAATATTGAACTTACTGATTAAATACTACAAAACTATTTCAAAGCCAATTTTGTTATAGCTATTAATTAAAAATAATGTAATCAAAACAATAAATTAGTGAAATAATTGTTTGAAATACTTTATTATAGCTGAAGCTTTACGAAGTTTATCAGAAGACTTTTTAAAGTGTTAGTTTAGATTAGGCAGTACTTCCAACACTAGATTATCATATATTTACTTAAATATTTATGATATAATTAATTTATCAACATATATCACTTAATTAATTAGTGCATTTTAGTTTTATAATTAAATATGCTTTATGCAATAATTAAAATGTCCAAGTATGGGTAAAGCTTTAAATGTATTTTTTATGTTTGTTTATTAGCAAGCAAAATATATTTTTAAAAATAACAAAAATAAAATTGTTTAAATTTACTTATACAAGTTTATTATTTGCAATTTTTGTAAAAATATATTTTTAAAAACCAAAATATAATTCAAACATTTTATTTTTTACATAAAGATTTAACATGGCCATTTTAAATAAAATTTTATTCAAAGACAATAATAATTAAATTAATTGTTTAAAGGTTTTACACAAAAAGTGTATTTAATTTATTGTTGAAATAACCTTGTAAACTGGTTTTTAAAACTGTTTACAAAAATAATTTTTATTGTACAATTTTTTATTATAATAATAAATAAAAATTAAATAAAATACAAATTTTATTATTTAATTTTGACCTAAACAACTGATATTTTTAATGATTTATTTTATAAAAATAGAAAAAAATATAAAAAATTATTTCAAACTTTAAATATATTTAGAAATTAACAATATATTAAATAGAATAAAACTTTGGTCTAAAAATTTCTTATTTATCGCTTTAAATTTTGATACTCTTGCTAATTTATAGTTTACTACTAAATGCTGAAAATGTATCATTTGCTAATTAAATGAAAAAATAATATTTTGTTAAATATAATGAAAAGTTAACTAAAACTTTTATCAGGTAATTAAAAGTGCAATGTTTAATTAAAAACAAATTTTATTTATAATATATTTATTAAATATAATATTTGTTTATTTTTAATTAATTAAGCCTTTACTGTCCCAGACATTGAGAAATGGAGACGAGTTTTGCAGAGAAACAAACTTACATATGGTTTAGAAGCTGATAAGTTTGCTTCACAGCAAAACTCGTGTCCCTTTCTGAATGATGGAGAGGCCAATGGAAACAATAGAGTAAAAATAAGTTTAATTTTTTACTTGTTAAAATACAACATGTCCAAACCAACATTTCCAGTCAGTACCAATAAAACTTAAATAAATTATTTAAAATTTTATTTTCTATGCAGTAATTGAATAATAAATTTCAATTGAATAATACATCAGTAATTGAGTGAAACATGTTTTCAATGATATATTACACCAATTGTGAGTCAAATGATCGCAAATTCCTTCAATTTTAAGAATGCATTTAATGTCGAAATTAAATTATCGGTAGTTTTAAGTTTGAAATTATTTTTATTAAATTAATTCTAAATATTCCAATAATTAATAAAAAGCTAATTTCAAAACAAATTCAAAATTCAAGAACAAAGACAAAACAAATTATCGACAGATGTTCTACTAATAAGTTTTTAAATTGTTTTTTAATTAAATAAAATACAAATATTTAAATACAAATATCAAAAAATATATTCAGAGTTTAATTTAGTTGATATCAGCATTTTTTTCAGACTCTTCATCGAAATACTCAAAATTATCAATAATTTCATTCCGTTTAAGCATTTCAATAGTGATTTGATCAACAGATTTGAGTTTATATTTCGGTAAATGTTTTCGAATTATTTTCTCATTATTCGACTCATTATTAATACCGAAAACCTTAAAATCAAAGATAACTTTGAAAACCGAATCCAATGATTGAATATTGGATTTTGCGATCAACGCATCGATCGGTAAACGCATTGAACGGATATTCTCTGCCATTGCCTTCGGATACGAAAGACTAATCACTTTTTTTCGATCAACAATACCGCCAATAATGAAGACAGAGTTGTGATCAAATTCAGTCAGCACGTGCTCCGCGTGTGGGGACAGGTATATGAGCTCTGACTTCGGGAACAAATCTAAATATGATTTTGAAGTTATATTTATAAAAGACTTATCCGAAACCATATCCGGGAATAAAAAGTTCATAAATTTGATCGATTTGTGGTTATTGTCGACATTACATAAGTTTAGATTAAACGGCAATTCATTGGACGAATAGTTTGCAGTTTTATATTTATTGAATTTATAGATTCGGTTCAACTGTTCCGCTAAGTTCTTGCACTCGAGTGCACTCATATGGCTGTCGAAGGATATGTCGAAAACAATGTTTTGGCCGAAAAGTGCGGCGTTTTTCAGTCGATTTGTGTATAACTTCTCAAACTTTGAAATAAATTGATTTTAAAATTAATATTTGATATAAAATTAGTTTTAGTTAATTATTTCTTCTTTCAGTTTTAAAACTTAATTAATTAATTAATTCAAAAGTTTTTTAAAATAAAAACAATATTATTTAAAATTATTTAAATAAAAAGTTGACTAAAACTTAGTTTAAATTATTTCAATTAATTAATTTGGAAATTATAACTAAAATTCTCAGACATTAATCAATCAATAATTAATCAATTGTTTGACTCATTTAAACGAGTGATACCTCTAATGGCAACAAACGAGTCGTCAATTGGTTTTTGCCGTCACTTTCCTCCAAACTCTTCATTAAATACAATAAATGTCTTCTTTTATCTGGACTTAAGTCTCTCCAAACTCTTCGGCGACACTCCGTCTGATGACAATCCAAGAGTTGTTTCATATCATTAATCGATAGTTTAGTCGGAACTCTGTCTTTGTATTCGTCACTCAATTTGTATAATTGGTATTCATTTAAAACGATTTTAATCTTCGCTTCAGTTTTCTTATCGATTGCTAATGACTTGTATTGAGAAATATCTAAACTATTTTCGACTAATAAGTCATTTTCGTTACTATTAATTGTATTATTATTATCAATATTTGACAACAAATTTGAAGTCGATATTAGTCGGCAATAATTTATTGAATTCTTGCGTAAAATATTTTTGAAACTATTTAATGAAATCATATTTACAAATAAACCAAAAATTATTTTAAATCACTTTTATTTAATGCAATTAAACACATGTTTTGTGTTTACAAACAGTTGTTGTTATGTTTGAAGCGCTCTCTGCAGTCATTAAACATAAGTATTCGTAAACTGATTATCCGATTAGTTAAATCAATTTTTTGGACAGAATTAACAGAATCGACAAAATTAAACATAAAATACATTTGTAATTCAAATATTTAATTAGTAGATTAAAAATAATTAAAAATCTTATTATGATTGTTTATTGTGAATATTATGATTGGTTGAATACTGTGAATAAATTGGTTTAGATTGGTCAAATTAAAAATATAAATAAAGTGGTAGATGATTATTAGCAAATCCGCTAACTCTTTTATTTGTGGCCACTTTGTTTACAAAATGCAACTCATAGTTCAAAATAATTAACTTTCAAATTTTTTAGATTTTAATTATTTTATATATTTTGTTAAACATAATTTGTATCGAGATTTCTTTTATTAACTTTAATATGGTTTTTACAATATAAAAATATTGGTTTAATAATTTGTAATCAATTTTATGAATTATTTAATTAAGAAATCGTCAAAGTTTAGCAGGTTCATTTATCAAGCAAGAGAGATAAATTTAAATTCTGAACTGTTTTTCGTACTGCCTTCGTACCAACGTTAAATTTTGCTTGATATTGCATAGGTCTATTAAATTTTGTACTAATCATATAAATCAGCGAAACGCAAAAGATAAGAAACAAAATGTTTGTTAACTTTTATACCATTTGTTAAACATACAAAAACAATATATCTGCTTGGTCACCCAAGGTCAAGTTTTGGACCATGCAGATATATGGTTTTTGCATGTTTAGCAAACAGTTAAATTGTTAATCGACTCTTTTGAACTATGAGAAGTTGCGTTTCTCTGATATAAATCATTATAAGTTAAAGTAGAGTAAAATAAACTTAATTACCAAGGTAAAAACGCTTTAAATTTTAAGATTTAAAATTTTAGATCGTACTCAACAACAAATTTTTGTCAGATGCATTTTGAGTACAGCATTTAAGCAGTACGTGCAAGTTCAAAACAATATTAACGTTTTATAGTTAATAATAATAAAAAGTAAAGAAGTCAGTTTGAGTGTACAATACGAGTTATATGAATAAACTTTTACTCTATATTTTTGCCACTGGGGAACTATGACATTTAACACTTTATTTGTACTAACTGTAAATAATGACCATTGTAAATTTTTAATTTTAACCCCCCTACACCCCCATTGGCAGTTATTTATTTTTTATAAATATTTTTTATATCCCTATGACTAATTTTAGCATGTTACAATATAAATAGAAAAAAATAAAGACTGACACTCCATCGTGAGTACGGCTCAATTATTTAAAACCTAACATTGAAATGCCTTCCACTGATTATTAGTATAATTTATTACATATTAGCTAAAATGCATAATTAAAATATTCTTCTTTATGCATTATAAATCATATTAAATTATATTACCGAAATTAAATAATTTTAAATAATATTATTTTAAAAATAATTAAGTTTTATTTTTAAACTTTCAATAAATAAAGAATTTTTGTTAAATTAATTATCAATTCGACTTTATATTATGTTAATGTTAACACAATTAATGTAATTCTTATTTCAAATTATTTTCATTTATTTACATAAAAACAATGTAAATATTTTTATTTCCAAAAATTGACTTTAAAACAAGCAAGCTCCAAAAATATATTAATCTATTTAGCCGATTCTTTAATTCAAATTCTGTACACAAATTCATATAATCATTAATTACTTAATAGTTAACAAATATAAGAATAATAATAACAAAATTTTATATTAAAAATTAATTTTTACTTAATTACAACAAGTTTTAATTCAAAAAAAGTCAACATGATAAAATTAAAAAAAAATAAACATTCAATGAGTTAATCCCAATTATGGCACAAATTATCAATAGAATTGTTAATGTCTTAAGCGCTGCAATAGAAAGCGAGAGTAAAAATGCCGCTAAAAGTCGAGACACAAAAGCAAAGTAAAGTCATTCGATCTCTTTCGTGTAAATTCTTGATCACAACTGTGTCACTCCAGGCCTGACTCCTTGGCCTCTTCGGCCGATCATTCGAAATATTCTGTGGATTTAATATGATTTCCGTTGAGTCGAGCGATGATTGTTTTGATAGGTTTGCCGACGAAGGCCTGCGTTGTGGCTGTTCTTGAATTACTGTTTTCATTGTTTTCTTCGATGTCTTCTGCGTTTCAATAGCTTTATGAACCGTTTCACGGAATACACTCAACGCATAACTGGGCGGTAGGTCTTCATTGATTGTCTTAATGTCATCCGCTTTTTGTCTTAATTGGTTTGCTTTTGGATGTATTTTATTGTCAAACGACATGTTTAGACATTATTCTAATTCTTAATTAAAGAATTTATTTAAATAAAAACTTTAAAAAATATCGATTTTTGTTGCGTTGTATCGAAAGCCATGAGCTTTAGCTCAACATTTAATAATTTTTTTAATATAAAAAGTTTTATATTGAGTCAAAAATTAATGAATGAAGTCATGCAATAAAGCTATTAATTTTTTCACTGAAAAGATCTTTTCTTAAGAAAATTTATTTTACTTTTAATGAAAAATATTTTTTTAACGTTTATTGTGTTTGTTGTCAAAATTTATCTTGTTTTGCTTTTGTTTTAGAAAGTTTTTTTGAAATTGTAGTTGATTGTTTTTTAAGACTTGTTTTTGGGTTAAGATTTTTAAAACTAAACTTTTTGTGAAATACAATTAACAGGAAATTGGTCACAATTTTTGAGAAACAATTCTTTTATTACACTTTTATTTGTCGTTTAGTAAATATATTTTTTAATTTTTTAATTTAAATAATTAATTTAAAAAATATTTTTTAATAACTAGTAAGATAAAAATAATTTTATAAATATAATTATGAATTTTAACCTAGTAACTTAATATATAATTAAATAAACAAATAAACAGACAGAAATTATCAAAAATTTAATTTAATTTGAGATTCAATTAATAAATTAAGTTTTATAGAAAGTCATTAATAGTGGAAAATTTGTTGAAATATAAAAAATAATAATAAATTACTTTAAACCAAGATAAACATCTTGGTTTGCATGTTTACAACTAATTTCAATTAAGCATGTCAATTATTTGTTAGTAGTATATCAATAATAGTAAAAAATAAAATTTCAAACAAAAATATAAATTTAGTTTTAGGTTAATATTAGAAAAGTCTAACATTTTATGGACCGCACAAATGAATACAACAAAAACAAAGTGCAAGGTAACATTTATCACAAAGATCGGAGCTAGCTTCATTTGGACTAGATAATTGTGGGTCAGTTGTAGCACTGTTTTCAGTTCTAATACCACTATTTGAGTCAATTTCAATCCGAAAACTTTCATTTCGGTCAAACGAATGACAATTATTGGCCAAAATCGAGCTCTGGTTCACAGTATTTGGTTTCGAAGCACTTGAATGTGTTGTCAAACTGTTGACTGATTTTAGTTTATTTGCCGATTGTTTCGGTTGTTTATCGATCACTTGAGCACTCGATTCACTCGAATTTAAATTTTGTCCACTTTTTGTATCCGTTCTCTCATTAATAACCGAAGAATTCATTGCTTTTATGTAGGAATTTGAACGAATTTGTCTCATATTTGTCAGAAAACAATATTATTTGAGTACAAAAAATAAATGAAAACTTTCACAAACACTCATAATATATAAAGTGTTAAATATTGCCATTAATATAGAGATCACTACTTAAATAGAATAAAATATTCAAATATTTATAAATATTAGTCAAATATATCGACGATTTGAATGGTGTGTGAAATATAACAAAAATATTATCCAATTTACAGCGCATTTAACAAACTTATGACATAATATATAGCAGTATTTGCTTTAAATTGATTATTTAAGCCTTCAGTCAAAACAGACATAATTGGAATAAACGAGACATCAATTTATTGAAACTTTAATTGCATTTAAATGATGTGTTGAATATAATTAGTTGTTTAGCAAAAGTCAATAGTTTTTTGTTCCAATCAATTATTAGCAGATTTTTGTTATCAGTTTTGAAGTCAAAAACGCATCCGAATGTGAAACTAGTCTTTAAACTAATGAAACGGTTTTTCGATTTTTTTTTGTTAACTGAGACTAACGATGAAAAAACAACAAAAATTAAGGATCAGTTGAAAGGAAAAGTCAGATGTGTTTAAAGTCTTAGTTTTGTTTTTTAGTTAATTACCTGAACTCGAGTCGAATAGCAGAGACACAAGTTTTAGTGTGACTTTAGACCCAATTATGAAAACGGTTTTCGAGTTTAGATCGAAAATTGAGGTTAAGTTTATGTAGTGTAACAACATTTACAACAATTTTCTCCAACCATTTGATGTACTCTTTTCTCTCTTCAAAAGTTTTTCTCGATTTTCTCGATATGACGTGTATTGCAAACATATCACTAGTTTCGCAAAAACTTTAAGATTAAACACTTTTTCAAATATTGAATTTCTTTGTGTTTTCACTCGAATTACTTCTTTGCTATCTCTCTCGAGAGGAAGACTTAATGAAGTTTTTGGTTTTGGGTTTTACGACTAAAATCAAAGTTTGTTTTTCAAGGGTTTATGAAAACATTTATAAATAGTTTTTTGTGAAAATATTTGCTATAAGTCTGGTTTGTAGTGAGAAATGATGACAACCTCTTCGCTAACATCTGTGAACATAATTGATGCAAAACAAGCGCCGAATACATCCGAATCACATCCAGAGCTCAATAGAAAAAGTTGTGATTATATCCATAGTCGCGAAGACTTGGACATCAAAACTAGTTTTATTAATGTATCGAAAGTTTGTTGCGAAGAAAGTGAGCACCGATTAGACGAATCGGGTTTTCTGGTCAACTGTCTTCTCTGTCCAATCGATTTTTTAATACAATTTGTGGATTATTTTTGTCAAATTCCTGCCTGTCTTTGCATGTCATCTACAATATGTTTATTTTGTTGCAGTGCTATGAGAATTAGATGCAAATAATTTCAATACTATTTTATAAGTAGGGATAACCAAAGTGGCAGATTAAGCTGGGAGTAAAATTGCAGTTATTTTTTTGTCAAACCATAATTTAACCCAAAATTAAATCAGTTAATTTATATAGATTTAACCCAGATTTAATCCAAATTTAATTTAAAATGATAGTTTTGCCCTAGGATTAAGTCGACTTTTTGGAAAAATTTGATAACAGGGAGATTTTGGTTATAATTTCTACTTGGTTATTCCTATTTTAATAGCAAATAATTTATTTACAAAATTTAATTTGTTGTCAAGTAGTTATTAACTATTAGTTATTTCAATAATTAACTTAAAACAAATAATTTTTTAAACATCAATAACATGACTCTCATTGAGTTTAACTCGACTTTAGACTTTAATTTATATTTTGTTTATCAATGCGATAATATTAAATTTTTTAATCAACTTTTAAAAACTTGATTATTTTTCTAAATATAAATTTATAAATGCCATATAAACATTTTTTACAATTTAATGTTTTGTATTTTGAAATATAATACTTTTGTAGTCAAATGTTTTGACTGTTAAATAGTACAAAAATAAATTTATACAATAAAAACAACTTCTATTTAAACTGGTTTTTAAACTTGACATTAATTTTTTTTCACTTCACACAAATAGCTTTTCATTATTTAATTTGTATAAGCATTTTGAATGTCTTTAACATGCTGCTATTTTAGACACTTTACAAATTTTGATGTAATTTCTATGAAATGATGACTAAAAAATGTCTGCAAATTGTATCTGAAATGTGTTTCCGGAAATGCCATTAAAATACTTCATCGCCGCCTAAGTTGGCGTCAAAGTTATTTATGAAATGCAAATACAATTGATTTAATATATTTGTAAAAGTTAGAGAAAACTGGTTTGCATGTTCAAAATTTTAAATATATAATTATGAGAATTTTAAAATTTAGTTTCGAGTTTAAGCAAAATTTATCAAGGTCTATTGATTCATAGCTAGTGATAAAATAATAAACAATTTTCTACCAATTTTTCATTTTAACACTTTTTAAGTTAATTAAACCATATTTCTGAGAAATTTTAATTTAGTTTAATTACCAGTCGGCTAAACATTAAAATAAAGTTTTTCTAACAAAAATAAGAAAAGTATTTATCAAACTTTCGAAATTCCCTTTCCTCGGTTAACCCCAGGGATTTAGAAAAGGGAAATTAACCAGAAATCTCCCGATTTTGTATATTAACATTTACCCTCCCTGGCATTTGACCTACAAAAAGATATGATTTATCGGCAAATTTTTTTAATTTGTCGACCAAAAATTAAAAATATTCCTTAAATTCTTGCTAAATCCAGTTAAATTTCACCATAATCATTAAGAGTTCTGAGCATTTATAGAAAAATCCCTACCCTAATTTACCCTAAGGTTATGAGACAATTTTTTCCCCAAAAATCCCATCTTCAATCCCCCTGGATCGACGAACCTTCTGAATCTCTGTTTAACCCAAACTTTAAGCCTTGATTTTATCTGACAAATATTTATATCAATATTAAAAATATTGTAATAATTACTGTTGATAATAATAATAAATACATTATTGTTGAACAGTGTTGTTCTGTTTTTATTTGTTTTGTTTATTGAATATGTTTGCCTCCCATCCAAAAATAACCTCGAAAACTTTTATTAATAGTTTTAGTAATTCTATCTGTTTTTGTAAATGTATATTTTACTGTAAATAGTTATGAAATAATTAAATTTTTAACTAATACTAAATTAGGATTTAGTGAAATAGGAAATGCTGCTAATTAAATTATTGAAGTACTGTATACTTAACACTTAAGATTTTTATTTAAAATGTATAAGTCTATTTTAGGCTATTTTTAAGACTTTCATAAATTAAATGCCACTTTAATTAAAAATTATTTGTACTTTAATCATTTTATCTTATTAAGCAATAATTTACATAAAATGGATCATTTATTTAAGATTATAGCATCTAAAAACTATTATTTTATTAAAATATATTATGAAAAGTAAGTTTTGTACTTGGATAAATTAAATAATTTATTTTGTATTATTTGAATTTATAATTATTTTTATCAGTATTTTCACCAAAGTTTATATCTAATGATTATGATTCGCTAAGAATTGACATTAATGCAATAATTTTAAATATTGTAATAATAATTGCTTGTTAAAAATTTTGAAATTAAATTTGGAACTTTCTATGTTGTATAAAAAGTAAATGTTTGGCTAAATAGAAGTGCAAAATGTTAAATTAAAAAATAGTAAAGTTGAACTTATTTATATTGAATATGTAAAGTCGAAATTATTTGTCGAATATGTAATAATAATAATAATAATAGTGTTAGTGTTAAACAATGAATGTAATTTCAGAGTTCGGACATTAGTAAAGTTTAAAATTACATTATTTTATTGTCAGGCTCATTTGTAGACCACTGCTCATTTGCTGTTTAACACAATTGCGGCTAAAATAAGACTTTTATCAATTAAATCATTTAATTGATTTAATTTTCCTTAAAATCTAACTTCGGTTAGTGTTAAGTCGAATGTTACTGAGGGGGCAATTGTAAACCTTTCCCCAAACGCGTCTAACGGCCGGTAAAAGTCGACTTCAATTAATAAGTTGTGATTATAATAATGAATAAAAATTATTTTATACACAATTTGCTTAATCCAAATAATTTACAAAAAAAGAAAACTAAAATAATGTTTAATTCTCATACATTGTACATGCAAACATTTAGTATAATGCTGCAATAAAATAGTATAAATAAGATTACGATAAACACCCCTTATAAATGATAAATTTACTTGTTTAGGTTAAATAACAAGCATAAAGCTTAAAATGCAAATTAAAAAATTAACCAATAAATCTATAATTGTGTGCATATTGTTTATAATATTAATTGAAATTTTAAAATAAACATTTAAGTTTTATTAATTGCTAAACTTACAGCATCGAAAGTTTTAATTTGCCATGTGCCATTTTTTCTGACAAAATGTATAGAATATCAGAATTTTTAAAAATACCAATACTTTAAGAGTTTGTATTTGTAATTTCAATGCATTTTCATATAATGTTTAGTTTAAGACAAATAAACCAATACTGACTGTCAGTATATGTGAAGCATTACAACTGTTTCGACAAATGCATAAATTGTTTTATATTTGTCATTATTTGAGTTAAATTTAAAATTTTATAAACATTTTGCTATAAACTATCTGTAGTTAAAACTATCCGAAACTATTCAATTATGAGACTATAGTTTTAATTTGATATGTGCATTAAATTTGATTTTGTTATTGTTTATTTAATGGTGTATGACAACATCTATCATAGAACCTGGTTGAAATAATAAACACTTCCGGGTATTTTTTAACTAAATAATTACCAATCAAATAACATTAAATTAACAAAACAAGAGAAATTTATGGAATGATTAGAGTTTTTTTTTATTTGATCACTATTTTTGAGTCAATAAACTATTTTTATTGCTAGTAATGTCTAAATATTATTTCATTTATGTTTTGCAAATTTAATTAAAACTAGTGTTGAATTAGTAAGGTTATTATTTTTTCTTGCTAAATCTTATTATATTAATAACCAGGGGCTGGGCAAATGATAAAAAATCAAAATGTTTGTTAACTTTTATTCCATTTGCTAAGCAAACAAAAACAATATATCTGCAATGTCTACATATGTACATATACAATCTACATATCTACAATGTCTACAATATTGCAGATATATTGTTTTTGTTTGTTTAGCAAACGGTTAAAATGTTAATTAATTCGTTTGACCTATGAGATGTATCCAACTCCGTAAATAATTAATTTTGTAGTTCAAGTTTTTTACAAATCTTTACTTTTACATAAATATCCTTGATAAATGTATAAACTTTTGTCTATTCACTGTATGACTGTAAATATTATTTAGAAAATTATATTTTCTTATAGTTTTAATTTTTAATACAGTGTTTAAATTTAATGTAATTTAGTTTTATGATAAATTAATTTTGTGCAACTCCTTCATATTAATTAATTAAAATTAAAAAAACAATCAAGTTCCATTCGGAGACTTAGTGTATACAACACTATTAAAGTGAAATTACAATTGATTTATGCAATGAAATTGAATGCAGATCTGCAATCAAATGTATATTTGCGAACGAAAAGTATTATTTTAATCTAATCAAAGCATTCATTATAGCCGGCAATGAAGTGTTCGCATTGGAAACCAACGCTATCTTAGAATATGTCATTGGATACTCGATTAGACTTTATTATAAAATTTAATTAACTATTCAATTGTCTGAACTAAAAATTGTCGTTTATTTAATTTCGAAATAATAAGTCGAATATCATTTGTGATATATATATAGTCAACAAATTTAAATAAGTTGTGAAATAGCCTTAGATTGGATACAACACAATGTCTGGACCGCCGCCTCCTTATACTACAGCAGGTATTCAACAAAATTATAACAAATTTATTTCTATATATTCTAAAATCTAATTTACTCTAAATATATGACTAATATATAAACTATTTGACTAATTTCAGGTCAGCCAATGTACCAAGCACAACCAATGTACCAAGCACAACCGATGTACCAAGCGCAACCAGTGCCAGGCCAGCCAGTCTACCAACAACCCTACCAGCCCCAGCCATACACCCAACAGCCCTATACCCAACAGCCACAGCAAACCATTATAATACAAGAACAGCGACCACAACAGGGGGTGACTGACGAGGAATGTTGTTGTATTGCAATCCTGGGTGCTTGCTGCCTAGCCTGTTGTCTCGCCAATAATTGATACTCTATTAAGTATTTGATTTTTTTTTGTAATTTACAAAAATTTATTGTATTTTTGGTATTTTACAGTATTAGTCAATTTTTTGTTTTGTTTTAATTATATCTAAAGTATTAGTAATTATTTTTTCAATTGCCTAATCATAAAAAGCAGTTTATTGTCAAACAATTCTGTACTTCTGTTGCAATTATTTTAATAGAATAGTTATGAAATTTTTTTCTTAAATAAATACAGTATTAACTAATTGTTTATCTTTTAGCTAAATATATATTTCTAAATACAGACAAATGTGTATTTGTAGTGACATAACCCGATAGATCCAGTTTATTGTTTAGTTGACTCATAGGTTATATTTTAACCAATTTTTAATCTCAATTACGAATTGCTTTTGAAATATATACACTATATCTTCTGATCGATTACTCAATCAATTTCATTGAGTTATCACAAAAATATATAACAGTTTCCACAGAAATAATCGCAAATTCCTATTCAAACGGATTGTTTGAACTATTTAGTAATTTTCAAATCATAAATCAATTGAATTGAATGCAAATAGAGATCAAAATCCGAATGAATAAACTCCAGAAATACATCTAAAAAATCGATACGCCTTCGAGTGAGCAGTAGATCCCAAGACTCGATTATATCCTAATCAAAGACATTGAGACAGCGTTTTGCAACAATTGAGTGAAAGAGAATTTTTTGATTAAATTTTCGAGTTTTGCAAAAATCAATGAATGAATGAAAGCCTTAGAAAAAAGAGCAAAATAGGCAAAACGTATGTCAATAATCCATAACTTATATTAAAACTAAATCTAAATATTTATTCAATCGATGCCAACCATTGGTTTCATAAATAGATTTCTTATAATTTATAACTTTTTCTTCGATAACCAAAATGTTTGCAAATGTCAGACGTATTCAGACATTCAATGCGTTTTATTATAATATAAAAATTTAATATTGAGTACAATTTTATATCTAATTTTTAACACAAATTTTATCATGTTTTGTTTTAATCGTTAAAAATGTATAACAATTTAAATACAATTTTCAATTCGAATATGACTTCAAAGGAGATAAATGTGAAAACTATAGAAATAACTAAACAAAAAGTGATATTTCCATCAAATACTGTATATTGAAAACAATTAAAGATATGACAGAAATTTGTTGTATTTTATTGCAGTCATTAAACAATATGTTTTAAAACTAACAGTAATTAAGTAATTATAGAATTAATAGCAGAAAATTTGGACCACTTTTACAGCTGTTTCAGTCATTCTCTACTGAATTAACAGTTTTTTAATAAATAATCTAAATTAAGAATAAACTTGAGTAATGTATAGAGCAATGAATTCTACATATTTACACATTATTTCAGTTTAACTAACATGTTGAAAGATTTACAGAATAAGGACTATTTTTAATCAAATTTTTATTTTATTTTTATAAATACAATTGAATACTAATCTGGAAATGCATTCAATCAATAAACTAATTAATGTAGAGATTTGCAACAAATTAATAAAATTGATAAAAGCACTCAAAATTTAATTATAAAATTTGCATAAATACTCAAATAATCACAAGCTAAAATTTGATGATTTATGGAACATTTCAAATATAAGTATAAAAATAATTAGTAAATCAATATTCAAGTCCTCATTAGTCCGAATCGAGACAATTATAAATACATATTAATCATTGCTCTAATTGTTGTAATAATAAACAAAAATAATTTCAGTTAACTCTTGAGTAAAAATTGCTTTAAAAGCGATTAAAGTTTGACAACAAAAATGATAAACTTCGGGAAAAAAGCATTTTATTAAAAAAGTTTTGGTAAAAATCAGATTTTTATTCTTTTAGATTAAAATGTTTAAAAATTGTTTTGAAATCGAATGAGACATATGTTTCAACTGAGCATTAAATTCAATAATTTTAAAATATATAAATTTATATATAAATTAGTTTTCGTAATAAAAATTCAAGAAATAGTTTAATTTCAATGTTTTTAGATTTGCATTAAATTTGATTTCAATTATAAAAAAGAAATTAAATCAAAATTCTTGTCGCGATTTGTCACCAGAGCTTCAAATAATTGGAAATTAGTTTTCTATAGCAGTTCTCAGTCTGTCTCTCCTCTCAGTCCCAAAACATATCACTATTTGTTTGCTGTGAAATGCAATAATAAATACGAGTTTTAAGAAATAAATTTATAACAAATAAAATCCGAATTAAAGTAATTATAAAAAATTAATTTTATTCTAATATATGGGAAAAAATTTTAAGAAAACGGCAAATAATTGGAGAAAAAAAAAGAAAAATTAAAAAAATACGAAACAATTCAAATGAAAAAATCAATAATAATTCAATTTTTTGGTGAACTAAATACGTAATAAAAACACAAAAAGTAGTGGTAATTATCAGAAAAATATCGATTTTATGTTTGTCTCACAAACTAATCAATCAATTAATTAATTAATTAGAAATAATAACTAATTTATTGTTGTTTACAGTCGGGAGGCTTTTCGCCACTAAGCGCCGCCTTTGCGTGTTTGTGGCCACCCGTCGGAGGATTCTTACCTCCTTTTTTGCCGGCGCTCTTCGGCGGCGAGTAGTCTTCGTCGGCCTCTGAGTCCTCCTCATCCTCTTCTTCCTCCTCGTCTTCCTCTTCGTCGTCGTCTTCATAGTCATCGAGTGCTTCGCCGGTGAAGAAGAGAACAGCTCTCGGAATAATAGACTGCCGGATCACTTCACCCATTTCCCAATCGGCCTGTAATAGCGCGTGTGTTTCGTCGTCCAAATCCTCGTCTTTTTCCGAAACTAAACCAAAAAATGACTTAAATTCCGGAATAAAAGTCTAACCAATCGAATGCAAACCTTCGGGCGGATCGAAGAAATTGAAAAACGAGTCATTCTTAACCGTTTTGGTGACCGTCCGAACCTGTCCTTTCGATTTGTGCTTTTGTTTCTTCGTAACTGTCTTTTCGGTCACATTCTTCCCTTTTTTCCAATCGATTTTACAACTATTCCGACAATACAATAGATATTCTCAAAACTCAGTACTACCGGTAAAAGGAGTCAAATACGACATACCCTCTGCACTTGACAATAGCAATGCCGTCGTAACTCCAGGGGTCCTCTAAGTCGGCTTCACATCTCATGTCATACTCTTTGGTTAGGATTTCATTCTCGAAATAGTCGTTTGAATTGAACACAAATTCGAGTTTAAAGCCCTAAACAAAAACCAAAAATCATTTAAATATTTAAATAAAACCAAATATTAATCCAATATTATATGAGTCAAACATACCATCGGTTCCTGACTTAGAACAACCCTAACGTCCTTCAGATTCGCCAGAATCGGTTCATCCACTTCTTGAATATTGTCGGCAATAATGTCTACGTTTTTGAATATAGTTAACCAGAATTCGGGTATTCCCTTCACATTCTTCTCCTCTTCCGTCTCCTCCTCAACCGGTTTCTCCTTTTCCTTCGCATCTCCAGAGACCTCATTGTCTTCGTCTTCAGACTCGGAATCCGAGGGATAATTGCATTCGTCGTCATTGGGTTCGTAGACTCCGGTCACGATTTCGGTCCTCTTGTGGTACAACGGGTCGTATTTGAGGCCATACTTAACCTCGAGTTCGTGAACCTCCCGATAGAACTCGCCTTCAATTTTGATTTTATCGATTTGTAAATTCTTGAGCGCTTTGACCCGTCTTTTCACCACTTTTGGCAGTGAGTCATAATAGCCCGACGGAAGGCCTACCATTCCGGCCAACTTCGACTGCATTGCTGCCAACACTTCCGGATTGTTCATCACTTGTGCCGTCAGAGCGCCCACTGATCACAAACAACCGATTGGTTAGAACTCAATCACTTAAGAGGTTTGCGTTTAAAACGTTTAAAACATTTAAAACTTACGCTTCTTTTCGTCGATATCACCCGATTCGACATCAAGTGCTGTCGTGTTCTCTACGGTTTGTGCTCTGAGTCGATCATTAAGACAATAATTAATTCAATTAATTAATTAGTAATTTAATTGATATTTCAAATACTTAGTAAAATCGGCAAAACTTTTAGTTTTTAATTCAATACTCACTTAGTTTTGTCGGCCATTGGACTATAAATCGGTACTAATTCGACGAAAACAATGTCTGACTAATGAGCTGTCAATTAGAAATTGAGATAAATTGGTATAAATTAAGTGAAAACCAAATTTAAAATCAGTTTCGCATTAATGGCGCCAATGAGTGAACAAACGTTGGAAAACACGTGAAAGTCAGACACCGATAGTGTCGACTCAAAACTTGATAATTAACTAAACTCGCGCTTAATGTCAAGTCTTTCAACGATTAGATACGGATTAACTAAACTTTCGAAATGACTAAATAATTGTCGATTAACTCAATTCGTGTTTAATTCAACTGAATTAGTGATAATCAAAAAGTTTTGGTTACCTCTGAATGCGATCGCGACTCTCAATGACTATCAAAAGCACAACAATTGTGTGAAACGGAATCGGAAACCAGTTTTGATGCCTCTATTGAGTCTGAGTCTGACTTTAGCTCAGGTTTTTACAAATACGTAAATTACGTCTTCTTTTTATTCGTTTGACTCAACAGTGGGTTCGTCTCTCTCTATCTCTTTGGTTGAGTAACTTTTGATTGACTCAACAGTTGAAAATTTCTTTATTGAATTTAATTATGACTTTAATTTATATTTATTTTCATGAGTTATAGTCAGTTGAAATGCCGGTTTTCCTTCAATTATATATAATAATTATGTAATTCAATTTTAAAAAATAAAATTGTCTATTTAAAACATTTTAGAGTAATTTTTGTCATGTTGCTTTATTAGTAGCTTATCTAGTATCATAGCAAATTAATCAAATAAATTATTAATTTTTTATTTTAACTTGGCGATTATTCTAAGGACATAGTTCAATTAATGATATTACATTTTTAAACATTATATATATATTTTTTAATTAATATGTTTAAATATTTAGAAGTTAACAAGATATCCTATTTTAATTAGCTAAATACTTTAGCATTCACCAGTCACTTTTATTGATTAAATATTTTTTAAACTTAAATATTTTTTGTAAAATTTTTATTATTAAAACTATGTATTATTATTATTTCGTAAAATTTTTATTATTAAAACTATGTATTATTATTATTTCGTAAAATTAGGGTACAACCTCTTTAAAAATTTGATAATTACCCATCCTTGAGTAACCGGAAACCCCATCCTACATTGTTTAACGTCAGGCAAATTTTTGAATTTTTTTCGATCAAAATTACATTTTTTTCTAAATTGGTGCTTAATCCAGTTTAAATCGGGTTATAATGCAAAAATGGCAATAAAAATATCCTTCATTTTACCCTTAGCTATTATAACGATATTTTCAGAAAGTTTGGCACTTCATAAACAGAGTTTGATAGATTGGAGATTGAAAATAAACCCGTTATTAGAATGGGAAACTTAAGCCCAACCCAAAACAAAATAGAAATTAAATAATTATTCCTTTATTTGTCTTTTTGGTGTATTATGAAAATGTCGTTTATGGTAATGTCGAATATATTAATGTCGAATATTGTAATATTGAATAACAATATAAACAATAACATTATTTTAAAAAGTAATATTAATTACGGTAATGTCGAATATGGTAATATGTTAATGTCGAATATAATAGTTTCAAACATATCACTTGACATTATCATATTTGACATTACCGTAATTAATATTACTTTTTAAAATAATTAATTAATTAATATTCTTTTGTAATTTGCTTTATATATTGCATTTATTAAAACTTATATAAAACACATTTTTGACCCAAAGTGCACACAAGTCTGACTATTTATTTTAGATAAAAACTTCTACTGAAATACCAAACTTTCTGAAAATATGTACAATCAGTTTCAGAAATGTGTGACCAAAATCGAAGTAGTAGAAAAATACGCACTCCAGACCAACTTATTTTACGGCTGTGAAAATCTGCCATTAAAATTTAATTAGCTGATGTTTTACAATTTAAAACGTAAAATTAAAATTGTACATCTAATAATAACTAAGTAAAACAATAAAGGTATGTTTTTACATGTTAAATTAATAAAATATTAAACCATATATAATTTTATAATTTTAAAATTTATCCAGTTGTAATTATTATGTTATAATAAACAGAATTACATAAATTTTAAAATTATAAAATTATATATGGTTTAATATTATATTAATTTAACATGTAAAAACGTACCTTTATTGTTTTACTTAGTTATGATTAGATGTACATTCTTAATCTCACTTTTGAAATTGTAAAACCTCAGCTAATTAAATTTTAATGGCGGATTTTCACAGCCGTAAAATGAGTTGCTCTGGAGTGCGTATTTTTCTACTACTTCGATTTTGGTCACACATTTCTGAAACTGACTGTATAATAGCTTGACTCAACCGACCTGTTTAAAATACAGTCAAAGTCCATTTATATCCCTTCCATTTTTATCACATTTCCATTTTTGTTCCTTATATTTTAAAACCATTTAGTATAGAAACAATGTCAAACAATTCCATATTTATATTTTCCAATTTTCCCCCATTTTTCCAACCCGATCCATTTGATAAAAATGGACTTTGACTGTATACATAATTTTTTATTATTGAGTAAGTTTTTAAATATAATTTTAGATTTAGAAATAAATTATAAATTTAAACTAATCTTTTAACAAGATAACTTTAAGTCAAAAATTTATTTTAAGCCACTCTTTTGCAAAATATATCGATACAAATTCAAATAAATTATCAATAGTTTAAATATAATTTATATTAATTTTAGAGAAAAAAAACAATAGAAAAATAGTTATATTTATTAATAATTGAAATATTGTTTAATAAATCGATTGTAAGTAACGGTCAAACTATCGGTATTTCTAAGCGAAAGTAATTTTGAGATTTTTGGGCAAATTTAGAACTTTTAAGATCCTATCAATGGAACGACATTTGTGGCCATAGAGGCGAACACTAAGCAACCGATTCTGGCGCCGAATGGCCAGTTTGATGACATATGTGATAATATTTAATAAATAGTGTTGTTCTTGAATTAAGGACACATTTAGAGCTAAGCATTGGATTTGGTCTAAGTTTTCGATAAATTGTATCCAAAACACATTCATTGAATTCGAGAAATCGATTGAACGCAAACTTCGCATTTGGGACAGAAATATGAAAATCAATTTCATACAATTCGAACAGTTATCTCGGGGGTAGCGCTGGCACCCGCACAGGAACATCGCATCCAAGTTCAACTGCTTTAGGTTCGGAAACAATTTAAACCAATTAAACAGCATTTGTGGCTTCAGATCAATGCTCTTCAGTCGCAGTGACACCAATGAAGACATTGATCGAGAATTGAATTCATCGAAATTGAACGCATTGTTCGTGTATTGAGATTTGAGCGATTGGTCGGCTCTTGTGTTCAGCCCTAAGTAGTTGTATTCGAATTTCTTCAGATTCTTCAGGTTTTCGATTAGAGCCAACGCTTCCGATGAGAGCGAGAAGTGATTAAATGAAAATGACTTTAATTTCTGTAAATTAGTGCAAATTAATGCAAAAATTCGGCTTTGATTTGCCGGTCGGCCAGTCGTCTGGTAGTGGAGCACAAGTTCCTGTAATTGCTTTCCGTTGCCATCGATTAAAGCTTTCATTTCCTCCAAATCCAAACCCAATGAGTAAGTGATCTCTAGTTTAACCAAATTTGGGCCCAATTTTGCGAATACTTCTTCGAGTCGTCTTCGCGGACATACAATCGACAGCTGTTCGAGTCTTTCGAGTTTAGAGACCAATCGCGACAACTCTTTGCCCGAAATGTGTTGATTGAGTCGAGACTCGATTTGCAGACAAACCAAACGATCGGCTAAAGTGTCTCCGATTGACATCCAATCGATGGTTAGATAATCGCAGCGATAGTCCAATAGTGAGAGTGAATCCAATTTCAGACATCGTCTGAACAGCCATTCAATCAATTGTCTATTGATTCGAATATTGTTGTCAAACACCAAATGACGTAAATTCGGACATTTGGCCAAAAGTCTAACCAAATGGCTATTCGAGTCATTCAAATCGATTCCAATTCTCCTCAAATCGATTGTCATTTTAATGTCAGACTTATTGACAAAAACATCGCAATCCGTGCCATAAGTGTCGACGAATCGAATCGATTCCTCTTCGGCCAACAATTCGTCGACTAATGTCTTGAACTGTTTGTTAACTAATTGTAAATCCAATCTCAAAATAAGCGGTAATTTCTCCAAAACTCGTTTAACCGTTTCGTTACTCCAAATCATTTGTCTTTCGTCTGATTTTCGCCGCTTTTGACACAAATTTAAATTCAGAACAAAAGACATGTTTTTCTAAAAACAAATATTTAATTGTTTGACAAATGTCTGATAAGTCTTGTGTTTTATTGCTCTAACATCTATACAGTAATAGTTATTTAAAAGTAACCCTTATTTCTAAAGTTTTCACATTTATTACTACACTATTTATAATTAATTAGTAATTCACTCTTACTATCAGTTTACTATTCTATTACTATATTATTATTAATAATAAATTTTGGCTTTTACAAATATTAATTCTAATTTTTTATGATTTTAATTATAAATGATGTAAAAGTATATATCAGTTAAATTAAACGTTGTTAATTTAACTGCGTTCTAAAAGCTATTAATTAAATCTTTTATTTTTTATATGATATCTTTTACTAAAAGTATTTTTGCAAAATCATTTTTATCAATTTTTAAAATATAAATCCTTTTTCTCCTTGTTGTCATGCTAATATTTTTTTTAATTTAATCTGCTTCTTGTATTTGTAATGTTTGCAAAAAAGTAATATTAATATTAGAATTAGTTTTGCTTTTAATTTATTATAACTGCATATGACTGTATAATAATGAGTCAAAACAGATTAGAATCTAATCATAGATTGAAGTAATAAATGAGTAGTTATTTCAATGCAATACACATTCGTTGCATCAATTTAGACGAAATATAAACTGTTTTCTGATTTAATTACAAACGTTTACTATTAATAAAGCTATTGGTGGGCGTAATACAAATAAGCGCTTAATTTAGAATAATTAAATTGATAAAAAGTCAATAAACTTTGTAAAGCTGCACAATTTTATTTTAACTGTTTAAATTCTAAACTTATTTTTACTAATTATTTATATATTTAAATAATAATCATTTTTGTTTTCTTGCAATAAAATACAAATTAATTATTGATATAAGATTCTTACCATGTTCTATTAATAAGTAGTTTCAATTCACTTTTTAATTTTGTAAAATTTCAGACATTTATTGACATTCAGATATTTGTCTTTTAATGAATTTTTAGTCTAAAAGTTCACATTTAATGACTTTGTCTCAAGTCTGTACTCATATTTGATTTGACAATTACTATTGCAATTAAATTTTATATTCAGTAAATGTAGCAGTATAATTTTTTTATTAGTTAGATTTATTCATTTTAAAATTACATACAAACTAACAACAAGCGCTACTAGTCATTTATCTTATCTTATCTAGCTTATTTTTCGTCAATTAAAATAAGATAACAAAAGATATACAAATTGTCAATGACCACAATTTTTCTTAAAATAATATTTGTCTAGTCTTTGTGAGTCAAATTTTATGAAAATAGTCTAGAATCTAGATGCATTTAATTTAATTTTTAAAAATAAAATTTTTAAAAGCTAGGTAAAAACATTTTGAATTTAATAAAAACAAATACACAGTTTTAAATTTTTAAATAAAATGATTGCAAAAAATTACCATATTTAATTTGGTGCTACAGTATACACAGAGTATATCAGACTTGGTCAAGATTATTTAAATACCGAATATATCTGACTTTAGAGTTTGCATGTCAAATTAAAAAATATATTTAGATAATCAAATAAATATTTTGCATGTATATCTTTAAATTGTCAATTTCAGATTAAAGACAATATTAAATTTACTTTTAATTAAATTAAATTTTAATCATTATAAACTCGACTTTTTGTAAAATAAGTTTTAATTCTTTTTAATTAAAATTTGAGTCAAATTTCTATTTAAAATATTATTTTATTTACAATATACAGTATAAATTTTGAATGTAAAGTTTTAAGTTCACAAATAAAAACTTAATTATTGAATAAAATAGAGACAAAAATCGGGTCAGCTCGGATTGGGTCGGGTGGGGTTGCAACTTGCAACTAAAAATAATAGGTCCGGGTCAGTTTGAGTTGTAATTTAAAAATAATAGGGTTGGATCGGGTTATTTAATTATCAACTCAAAATTTTAATTAATTTACAATTTAGATTTTTTTCATTAGAATACATTTCTTATCACAATTATTTAAAACAAAAATTAATGTTTAAATCTTTCAAAATCTTTGTTCTTAATTTTTTAAATATCAATATTAAACTATTTATGATTGATTTCAAACTAACAGAGTAAATATGCGATCTCAACAATTGTAAAGCCAAGCGGGGGTATAATAAACAATGTAAATGAGGTAGATTTGCCTATCAGTTGACTATACCCTTGCCTTTGCCTGTGCATTTTTAGAGGATTAGTGCAAGAAAGGGAGACACTGATGTCGAGTGCCTACAACTCTATATTCTAAAAACTCTCCCCGAGCATTTGCTCGAATAACACTTGTTCGAGAATGACGCATTTGCTCGAATCTGAAATATGATTAAAACTATGTTAATACATTATATCTAAAGCAAGGGTTTAAGCATAATTAGTTAAAAACTTATTTGTATTATTAAATTATTAAAAAAATAAAACAATATACAATAAAAGTATAAAATTATAATTTATAAACTAATGAAAATGGGAATAATTTTGAATAATTAACCGAATATTTTATTTCTGAATTGTAAATAAAAAATCAATCAAATCAATGATTAATTTGTTTTTACAACACATTGTACCAAATAGTATACGAGTAATAATTTTAATGGATTAAAATCTACATCAGCCGAACTAAATTTTACAAAATTAGATTACGTTTAAAACATGAAAACTACTAATAAAAATTATAAATAAATTATTATTTAATTCGGGTTGAATTTCGAGTAGGATTGGGTTAAAAATTATTTTGTCAGTTGGGCCAAATCTTGAAAAACTTGGCGGTTTAAACGTAATTGACTGAATTGTTATAATTGGCATCAAGAATGTAATAAGGTGATAATTGCATCGTTTAACCGGATTAAATTTTAATTGTATTTAAATTTTGCAAGCTAAGTTTTGTTAATTCAGAACTAGAAAATTGGCAAACGAAAATTAAAATTATATCGACTTATTCATGCGAAATTAAGCAAGTATAATTTTATGTAAGTCAACAAAAATAAATAGTCCCTAGTAAAAACATAATTTAAAAAACTACAATGTCAGTCAACAATTATTAATTAATTAGCTAATTAATTAATTAATAAAAAATTACTTAAAATTAATAATTAATTATTTTTACAATATTTGCAATAATAACGTTAAACCTATCGCTAAATGAATTGAATTATTGCGATCGTTGTAAGTGTGTTGAACTGTATATAAATTGAAATCTCAAATAATATCGGAATATAATCGACTGTTGACTGACTGTTGACTTCAAATCAGAATATAATCAATCGATTAGTAAAAACAAAACATTCGAAACAAACGAAACGTTAAATCAAACCTAAAATACAAAATAATAACTCAAAACAAATCTTTTGAAACAATTACCACAAAAATGGAGACAATTATCGAAGAACTGAACAAAAAGAAACCGAATAATAGAGAAAATCTGCAGATATTCTGCCAATTGGTTGAGAAAGAGTTAAGCAGTTTATATGAAAAGACTGATTGTATCGAAAATTATAGTAAATATTACGAGAAATGCAGACAAAACGGTCGACAGTATTACAAATGCACTCAAACTTCATGTTCTTTCGCCACTAATAAGTCTTCGATATTTGTCCGACACGTCAGACGACATCTGAACGAGAGGTCACTTTATATTTAATTTGATTTCAATTAATATTCACATCAATTGTCTTCTGTTCTGTCTCTCTCTCAGGCCTTACATCTGTTTCATCAATGACTGCAAACAGCGATTCGATCAGAAATGCGAACTCAGAGTCCATTCGATCCGACACTTCGACGACAAGCCATTCAAATGCCAACAAAACAATTGCAAAAAGAGTTATACGAATAACAAAGCTTTGAGTCTTCACATGAAAAGCCATTTCGGACTCAGATATGCCTTCGTTTGCAATGTTTCCAATGATTGCAAAAGTCGTTTCGTTACCAATTGGTTGCTTAACAAACATCTTAAGGAAAAACACAATATTGTCGTCAATCGGTCGCTCAAACAATCATTCAATAAATCGATGAATCAATCGATGAATCAATCGGTGAATCAATCGATGAATCAATCGATGAATCAATCGGTGAATCAAACGGTCAAACAAATGGTCGACCAATTGGCGGACGAATTGAAGCAACAATCGCAGAATCAATCCATGGATTCAATGACTCAATCGATGAATCAAACATTCAATCATTCGGTGAACCAATCGGTGTCTTATCCGATGAGCGCTTCAATGGCGCCATTTAAGAGGCAATGGATTGACACAAAGTCACCACATTTTTCGAACCAATTGTTGAATCAATCAGTGGTTGAATCCGTAAACCAAACGCCGAATGACTCGTCAGTCGATTGCGAATCGCGTGATATGTTCAGCGATTTTGTCTCACATTTGTCATCAGTTTCACCACATTTTGCGATTAAATCGAATAAAAATACAAATAATTTGTTATCAAAAATGGATTTTAAGGCAAAATCAATGGATTTCGGTTACGAAGAAGTGATCAAATATATGATCAATAATAACAAACAAAAGGCCATTGATTGCAATCAAAGAAGACAAGCATTGGTTGAAAATCCGAATTCAGATTATTTGAACGTAAAATGTGTGGAAAAGAGTGAATCGATTTCAGAATCAATTGGTTTTGATTCGAACCAAACGTTAAACGATTTGTCGAATAAATGCATCGAATGTTTCGATTCGATGATTAGAGTCGAAAGTATTGGTTCGAATATCAAGTATTTGTGTAAATGTGGTTCGACTGCAAACACAATCAATGCAATCGTTGAACACATTTTTGATCACATTTCGCGACAATTGGCGCTAAGACTGCGATTGAGAACCGAAAAAGTGTCGAACGAATGGCTAAAACTGAATGGATTTTCGCATTTCGAAGAACTCTTCGAATCAAATGGAACTGTTTGTCTGAAATGCAGTTTAAATGAATGCCATTTTCGGACTTATGATCGAAACGTAATGTCATTTCATCTCTACCTACACTCGAAAAACTTCGTTTAATTCATTTATTTTTATTAACTATTTTTTAATTGTTTTTTATTTTTAATATAATTTTGATTTCAAACCGATTTAATTATCTTTTAACTTATTATTCAATTTATTCAAAACATTAAATTCAATTCAATTTTCGAAATTTTTATTATTTATAATAACTTTTATTAATAAATAAAAACAAATTTGAAATTTGAGAAAAAATTAAAATGATCAAGTTTAAAATTAAGTAATAACGTAAGTAGTATATATAGGATTTTAAACTTGTGTTTATAGTATAGTAGTAATCAAGCAAAATTAATATAAACACGCGTAAGTTTAAAATCAAAATCAGATAAATACAAAACTTTATTTAACAAATAGTTTGCATTTATTATCGTATAAATAAAGTTTAAAAGAGGTTTAAATAAAGTTTTTTTTTGTAAACAGTTATTGGAATAACAATTAAACTAGTTAAATTAAATTTTAATAAAATTTTGTGGTAAATGGATTTATTAAATTAATTATTTGCTTGATTTAACTAGCTCATTTGCCGATATAAGAACTGATTACATGACGTTTAAAATTTAGCAAACACTTTTATGCTGAATAATCTCCTCAAGTTAAACAAATTAAAATTATTAATATTATAATTTAATAATAATCATTAATTATATTGACGCTATTTATAAAATAAAATTACAGAAACTGTAATTCGAAACGATACAGAAACTTTGTTATATAACCAAATTATAAACAGATTAACGTGTACAATTTATATCTAACTTTATAATTTTTAAATTTTATTTTAATTACTATAAATACAGACAGTTTCATATGTATGTGCTCAAAATCAATACAGTAGAAATATGCGCATTCCGGGTGAACTAATTTTAATATCCGCCATTAATATTTGATTAACTGATTTTTTGCAATTTAAAATTTAAAATGTATATTTAATAATAATAAGCAAAACATTAAAAGTATGCTTTTAACATGTTAAATGGATATTAAAATAAAGTAATAATAATTTTATACTTTCAAAATTTAGCTAGCTGTAATTAATATATTATAAACATAGTTAGATATAGTTTGAACGTATATTATTATTATTATTAATTTAACATGTAATAAGCATACCTTTAATGTTTTACAAAGTAATTATTGGACATACATTTTTAATTTTAAATTGCAAAAATTAGCTAATAAAATATTAATGGGAAAATTTACATAGCCGTAAAATAAGTTGGCCATATTTTTACTACATCGATTTTGGGCACAAACAGTCAACCATATTTAAAAAGGGACACAAATTTTGCTATCAAATAAAATTTTATGAAAGGATAACTTGTATATTTTTAATGATTAATTAATATTTTGTTTTGCTATTCAACTTAAAAT
>JAQFXP010000526.1:0-28358 GCA_034693685.1 Belba bartosi
TCGAAACCGTTATTCGATAGTTTCAGACATTTTATTAAGTTTTAGTCACTTGATAGAAAAATTAGTTGATATATAATATTAGGATGCAAAAACAGATAAATTAATCTAAAACTAATTAATTTATTTTTAAAACAATAAATATATTTTTAAAATATGTATAAATAAAACTAACGTTCAAATAAAAAGAGAAGATTTGAAAAATAGCCACAATTTTAAAAATTTTTATAAATAGTAATTAAATATTTAGTTAAATTATAAATATCATATAAATTTTTAAACTTGTTAATAATAAAAAAAATTAAATTAATTTAAAAATACAAAAATGTAGATTATGCTTAAGTTTTATTTGCTAAATATTATTAAATTCTATAAATAATTACTTTTATTTCTAAATTAACAAAAAAAGTCAACTATTTTTCTCAAGCAATTTACTCTCGTATTTGAATATATAAATTAATATTAAAATATATTTCGATTGAAAATATATCATAAAATAAATTAAATTAAATGACTATAAAATTTATATAATATGTCATATAATGCAAACAATAAATTATACAATAATCTCATAAAAACTAATTTAAAAATTAATTTTATAGAACCAATAAATCATTTGAATAATTTTATTCTTCAATTTTCGAATACTTTATGATTAAGTAAGTTAGGAAAGAAGGCAATAGTGGCTATAGGGATGACATCACTTATCATTCCTCTTGTGTTATTTGATGCTTATCCTTGAATTGTACCGAAATAGCAATTTATTGCATAAAACAAAATCAAGTCCACACCCAATAGCCCAATACACCTGTCAGTCAGTAATACAATCTCAAAAATAATAAGATTGGAAATAAAATAATAGCTATAAAACCGTATATAAATATATCCATGTCTAAACTGTATATCGATATTATCTAATGATATCAAATATCTATTCACATACCAGAGAAACATCTTCTGTGGCCATTGCTATTCCAATCATAATCAATGATATTATATATATATATATATATATTGTATATATATATATATTTTTGTAATAAATTAATTAAAATTTACTTCAATAGAAACTGAGCTATCATTCAAAAAATGTTGCAACAGTTTGACTAATAAGGAATATTCACTTAAACTTTATTGACACAACTTTTTTATTCGAGTGTTTTGTGGATTAATGGAAAAAACGATAATAACAAAACATTTCCAACAATTTTAGCATAAGAATACAATTCATTAGTCATACAATGATTGGATCGCAAAAAATAATTTATTGATTTGCAAATGCAATGAAAAAATACAGTGAATTAGCAATTTTCTAAACACTATAAATGGCACACATATATGTATAGTAAAGATGAACGCAATGTATAGTTTTAATAATAATAAAAAAATTAACTTGACATTAATTTTTATTCCATTATTACAATACGCTTTAAAGAGCAGATCGAGGCTAAGAGCGCTGGCATAGTCTACCCGCAAGACATTCTTCGAGATAGTTATGCTATTGTTATAATACATTACACATTACACCTGCCCTTGGATTGTAGTTAGAGTATGAGAGGGGGAAAAGTTATTAGCATTTCCTATACTTTCACGTTTGATATCTCTGATGGCATTAAAACATGCGATCAATAGTTCGACTTAAGTCACGCAAAGTTTTACTCCTGTTTTATGACTCGAATTAACTAATTGTTGGTTTAAACAGCGGTCGACAGAGACTACAAATATTCATATAATCACATAATCATTGGATTATTTCAATATTAATTCAATTCCTATTAATTAATATTTCTTTAAGCGATTTATGTGAATAGATATGAATAGAAAGAACGGAATAGAAAAGTAGAGAACAATTTGTTACATAAATATAATTCAAACGATCATTAAATTTGTCAAAAATTCAATTTCGATGCTTTCAGGCAAAGCCAACAAAAGAGGATTAGAACCGAATGTATGAATAGAATAGGCGTAACGACTGTCCCGTTTGGTTGACTGGTTCTGGCTTTCGATGTATATCTTATTGCGACTAAAATGAGTCACACTTTCTCTGTCCGACACATCCACTCGGATCTACTGAGTGGTACTTCAAATCATTTCGAGAGTACTCTTCAATTTTATTCGGAATACAAAATACAACTCAAAACTGAATGAATGGATTGTCGACTACACCCAATCACACACTGTTTCCCTAAACTCTCAGCTCTTGAATCTGAACTTTTTAATAACAGTGCAGCTATTCTTTCTATCCCTTTTCATTAACATATAAATAATGAAAATTTTAATTCAAAAATAACTGTTATTAAAGTTTTCATTTATCGCACATAAACGAAAAATATGAGCAAATAATTAATTTGAAAAAAAACTTAACGTATTTAACCTCTAAACCCCAATAGAGATTCAAACAAATAAACAATAAAATCGGAAAAATTGATTTTTTAAATGTTTAATATTTGAATGTCTTTATCTATAATTAAAAACAATCGAGTCATTTGAACATGAATTGAATAAAACATGGAATTGATTGAGAGTTTAATTAACATTTTTGTTTTTTGGATAATAATAGGATGACATAAATTAATACAATTACAGCATTTGAAACACTAAAAGATCAAATGTTATCAAATAGTTTGGGATAAGGGCTGAAAGCATTTGAAATTAGAAATATTAATACAAAATATTTGACGACTGTACTGTATCAATGATTTCTATTAATATTAATATGTTTATCAAATAAGTTTAACATTAATGTTAAGTAATACATTAATTAGCCAAGGTTATTTGACAAGTGCCTAATTCTGATGAGTTTTCAAACTATTAATTTATATACGAAAAAAGCTGATATGACTCAAGAATAAAATATTTTGTTTACAAGTTATCTAACGTCTTCTTATCATTTATGTAATAGAATTTATGCATTTTTATCTAAGACAAGAATTTAAAACATGTAGATGATGTTTGAATAGATCGAACTAATAATTTATATTTAACCATACACAATTGGAATTAATGCAATTAAAGTGACTAAATAAATAAACTATGTTCTAATTAATAAGGCTTTTAGTTGTTTGTCTGTTTTGATGTCTAATTTCCTCTATTATTCTCTGATAGACTACTTCCACAAAGACTTCCTCAAAAACATTGGAATAGAAATGTTGAGAACAGATGTCTAGAAAATAAGCAAAACTAATATTATCTGTAATTTATAGCAAGTGCTGCGCTCTTAGCACTTAGAATATAAACATTTGTTAAGAATTTATATTACTTTTTAGAACTTTATTCAAAAATAATTTGATTAACTGTATTGTTGTTTAATTTTATCAAAATCCTAATTATAAATATCTATCTAAAAAAACTAAAGTTTATTTTTAAAATTTAGATTTAAAAAAGATATACAAATTTTAAAAATAAACAAAGATGTCAATTATTTAAAACTTAAATATTTTTAAACATTAAATAAAATAAGAATCTATTTGAAAGTATTAATACATTAAATTAACAATTTACAAAATATTAAATAGTACTTTGCCGATAAGTATAACTATTAAATTAAAAACAATTCATCAATTTTTAAAATTTGACAGATTTTTACTGATTTTTTATAAACTACAAAAACTAATATTAAGTAATTTTATATTTGTAATGATTGATAGCTTCTAATAAACATTAATATCGTGCCAACTAATAAACTTGTTTTACTTTTTATACATAAAAACAAATTTTAAAAATATAAAAAGTAGAATGATTCAACAAATTGGTAAATGAAATAATTATTTTTGTCAAGAAAAAACTTAAAACTAAAATTGTTGAGTTAATTAAAAATTTAACAATCTTAGATTTTAATCTCAAACTTTATTTTTATCATTTTTTATCGTTTTAAACAAGTTTTCAAAACAAATAAAAAATATTATTCTTAAAAGAATATTATTTTTGCTAAACAAACAGATTGTGAATTATATAATAATGTTAAAGAATATACAGTTTATGTGCCTTTTCATAAATTTTTAAGAAAAAAGTGGAAAAATTGCTGATTTATGTGATTTATAACACAGACTAACCTTTTTCTGAAAAAAGTTTACTTTTTTCTTATTGTATTGCGTGTGAAAGCATCCGAAGTGATAGTCATCGTAGATGAGCCCTCCTTCAGCCCTGGCTTTAGGTGCCCGACCACTAACGCATTCAAGAGAATGAAATTTCAAACATTTATCCTTAAATTTGATTGAGTCTAAAGAGCGAGACAACATTTAACACAATATCGAATCAAACATATTTTTTCAAATTAAATTTTCAAAATTCTTTCTCTGATTAAACAGTAAAACTTCGACAAAATTCCCAACACATGCAACACATCAATGAATTAACAAAAACATATTCTCAAACATATAATGAGTAAATTTTAATGATGATTAGCAGCTGTAGAGAGGCGTGCAATTGAATTTAATTGAATCTAATTTTGTCAATATATTCATTGTATTTAATAATACCGACTCTCAAGACAATTGAGGCCATACTGTATGTTAAGTTCTGTCAGCTAAACAGTTTCGACATATTTCCAGACATTATAATAATTTGATATACAGTATGACATAAAAAATATTTAATAAATAATCAAAAATGCATTTAATTAAGACTTCGAGACTCACCTCATCTATAGAAAAGTCTTCTAAAAAGTGCTCAATAGAGAACTGACTGAGGGATTCATAGGAACTATTATAGTGACAAGTTTTAAGGGAACTGTCAATTGAACCAGTTGTGTCAAAATTTCTATTTGAATTACACGTGCATTCAATGCATTTATTTATAGACCAATCAATAATTGCATCGTTTCTGTAGGTCTTGTAGTTCTTCGCTTCGGCTTTATATGAATTTTGAATATTTATTGAAACACTTCTATTAGTTAACTGATCACAAGTGCACTTTAAAACTTCATTCAAATTATTAGTGTTTCGTTCTTCGGGTTTCTCTTTCACTCTCTCTTCAAGATTATTATTTTCGACTTTATTTAGATTTTGAGAATTATTTTCTCGATTTTTGTTTGATTGCAAAATAGTTTTTGTTTTGTTTTCATATATTACTTCAAACGTATCTTCATTTGATTCAATTTTATTAACAGTCTTATAGTACTTATAGCAATTGCAACCACAGGTGCATTTAGACGCACTTTTTTCATCAGTTTTATTCTTTTCGATACATTGAAATAGTTTTAGATTTTTAAGATAATTTTCGCGCATAATATTAAACTGTTGGTTCTACATTAGAACCTGGTCATATTTGTAACTATTAGTTTTATTTAACTTTTATAAACAAAACAAATTAATTTTTTAAAATTAATATTTTCTAATTTTAAATAAATTCAGTCATTTATTGTCTAATTAAACAACAAAATGAAAAGCAATCGAAATGTCAAAGGAATACACAAAAAGAGTTTTTAAAAACTTTGTTGTAAAGTAGAGCTCAATATAAAACTCAAACAAATTTGTAAAAAATTACTATTAAATAGTTTTCAATTGTTAAAAAATATAATTTTTACGTCAATCAAACAAATTTAAAAAATATTTTACTTTAACAATAATTGAATTTTTATAATATAATTTTTGATTAACATAACTGAAACTTATACTTAATTCAAAGTAAAATTTTAAAATAAAAGATATAAAATGTCATACAAGAAAAAACTATCTAGTCACAGCAACTAAATTCAAAGACCGCAATTGCCATTTAAACAAATTGAAAATAATTCTATTCAGTTCAAGTTATTTGTTTAAAAAAATTAATAATACAGTATATACTCGATTTTAGCAAAGCAAATTTAATGCACAAACAGGAGAGTTGTAATGTAAAATGCACTTGTTATAGCAAAATTTGATTTTAGCAACAATATTTTAACGTATCAAGCGAATGCTAAAATTGAGTTTATACTGTAAATACAACAAAATTGCTGACTAACATACAATTTGTAATAAATTCAGTTAAATAGCATCAAAATATACGGTAAACGAAAATGAATCAAAATATATCATAAAGTGAGAGCGCATTAAATTCATTTAATAGAGTCATACAAACGAACAATAGTTATACCCTACTCTTGCACCAATTTTACACAGATATTAACTTATAAAAACATTATGTTAAAATAATTTAGTTATTTCAAAATTAAGTGTAAATTACAAATTGTATATTTTACTACAAATTTTAAAAATAATATTTAATTTTTTTCAAATTATATAAAAAACAAAATAAATTATTGCTTAATATTGCCCAAAGAATGTTTTTTACGTCAGGTTTATTAAAAAAGGTATAGACAAAATACACCCCTAGCCATGACTTTAAAAATTTGGCAGATATTCGCCCATAAGTTTTGGTAGTCTAGAAAATAAACACTGTAGGAAACAATAGTAGTATTTTTTTGTAAATTGATGCTACATCCAATTTAAATTAAGTTAAATTGTTTAATTTAATCTAAATTTAAATTAAATCTAGTTAAATTCGGTTAAATTGCCAAAATAATGAAGAAAAATGTCTGCCATTTTATTCCTACTTTTACCCCCTAACTTTGCTGACCTTGGCTAACCCTGCTTTATACTGTATTTGCCAAAAATACAGTAATAGTATGCCGCTTATTACAGCTTTAATAGTTATAAATTGGTTTAACTTTATTTTATAAACTTGAATTAAATTTAAATGTAATTAATTGTTTCCATACCTTATATTTTTGCTGTGTTGGCATCTTCTTTGGTATATAGTTAAAAGTCTGTTTTTTAAATATTGTTTTTAATCAATTCGTTCAAAAAGTGATATTTAGAGCATTTAATTAAAATTAAGTCCTTTTTATGAGTGAATTGCTATTAAATAATCAATGAAATAAAAGTTGTGTTTACTTAAAATGCATTCAACATTAGATAACAAATAGTAAACATGGCTTGGATTCTAAGCTTTAATCACTAATTAATTAAATTTGAAAACATTTCAAATTAGATATTTTTGACGATTCAAATCGAATAACACTTATAATAGATTTGATTTTTGTTAATAAAGAGGCGATGCTATGGAAGAGCAAAAGACATATACATTGTCTATATAAAGAAATCAGTTCAGAGATGCTCTTCAGCGCCTGTAGAGAGGGATAGGGATTCTCGAAATTTTGTGTTTACTTTCTGTGCACTAAAACATTTGCAAAGGAATGGGAGACAAGTAAGAGAGAGGAGAGATATGAGAGACAAGTCGTATGAGAAATCGCTTCTTTAACTTTTCATACATCCGTTGCAGACATAAATAGCTCTGAATTGAGTGTAAAAGAAGCAAAAGTTATATTTATTGAGAGACCAGTGTATGCTCTTCTGTCCTCCCTTTTGAACTTTAAGTTTTAATTTTCACAACATTTTATATTAAAATTTATAATTTTATAAATAAAGTTTTCATGAGCAAATTTCTGTAATTTTAATTAGACCTGTTTATATTTTAATTAGTTGAAACAGTTTAAATGTTTTTTAAAAACAACATGATAATGAAATTAAAAGCGTTTTAATATTTAGATAAAAACAATTTTGTCTTTAATTCATTTATTTTTCAAATCTCTAAATAAGATTCAATATCTAAATGAGTTTATGATTCAAATGTTAGAAACATTAAGAAATGTAATTATTTTAGTTCAGTGACTGAAAAGATTAATTTGATTTTTAAGCCGGTTTTAGAGGAAACAAACTTAAGACAAAATAAAATTAATTAAAATTTTACTTTTCTGCTTCAGTTGTAACAATTAACTAAGTTATGTTTTAAGTTTTAAAATGAGATATTTATGTTAAATTTTAATATGCTGAGTAGTCTATTAAATAAAAGCTCAACAAATCACACATAAAAATAGTCGAAATAATTTAAAATCCTAAAATTTTATTTAATTTTTTGCTTTTTTATAATTTAGCATTTTGATTTTACATTTAGAATTCAAGTATTTTTTTTATTTAAATATTATTAATTTTAATTTTAATGTTTTAAAAATACTCAAATGAATTATATTTATTTAGACATGTTATTATGTTAAATTAAAAGCATAACATAAATATTAAATTTAAATAATTAAAGTGATTTAAATTTTTAATTTTAATTTATATAATTGCATATATATTTTTTTATGTCAATATTTTCATTAAGTTTATTATTTATTGGCTAATTTAAAATATAAAATTAAAATAAAATAGTTAATTTAATCTAGTAATAAATCTTTTAAAAATTAAAAATATAATGGATTTTATTTTTGTAAAATTAAATAAAATAGTTATAAAGTTTGAATATTGCTTTGAATTTTGGTTTATATTACAAACTTTGTAAACAAGTTATTCCTATTCGAGACATTTTGAAAACTAGAAAAAAGATAATTAATGTGGCTTCTTACTGAGAAATATACAATTATTTATCTAGTTAATTTATAGATTAAACCAAGTATTTATCACAAAAACAAAATCTCAATCATTCATTTCAATATTAAGTAAATAAAATTTTTAAATCTGTTAACAAATTATTCAATAAAAATCTTTCATTTTATTAAATAAGAGATAAAAGAATTTCGAGAAATATGTTCTAAATTTAAACAATTTTAATAACGATTTCTTTGATTAGTCAAAATTTAAATACCTTTTTATGGTTTTGTTGTTTATGAGTAGTATATGAAATGAGTTGTCGATTAATTTGATATACTTTATGGGTTTGAATCAACACTTCGTGAATACTATTATGTCTTTGGCTTCTATTCATAACTTTTGAGAAAACTTTATGAAAACATATCGACAGAAAAGCAGACTTTTTCTTAAAAACTAATTTTCTTTTAAACTTATAATTTAGTTATGAATAAAGGATTTCGAAATTGTTTTTAATGAAAGCGGCGAAGCGTTTCATTGTTATGATTGTAATGTTTGTCAGTTTCCTCTTTTGGCGATCGTTTGACTATTAACTCGTTTCAATTGAGAAGTTCGCGGCCGTCAAAGGGGACGTTCACCTCCCGGTGCTCTCGGTTTGCTAGGAAAGTATAATTGTGGTTAAGAATATAATTTATTTATAACTTAAACGTTGACCAGACTCGGGGCCAGACTGTCGTCAGAACACTGTCATACTATGCGAGAGACGGCTAACCTCTAACCGATCGGTTACACACAGTCGAGCACTACTCGAATGTAAACTAAACTAAACATAGTTTTAGAAAATCATTGAAATGCTTCAGTCATTTGGTATATGATTACAAAGAATTCGTTCTCTGTTTGTCTTCTATTGATTTCTATCAGTTGTAGTCAATGAAGGCATGACCGGCCAGAACAGCAGCAATGGGCTCGACTTTCTATCAATATATTTAATTATGTCATGATGCTCATAGGCTCATAGGCTCATAGGCCCACATTTCTTCTTTTTTACAAATAAATAGGCATTTGTTGCAAATTCAACAGAAATATGATAAAAAGTTAAATATTAAATATTCTTATCACATTAATAAAAAGACTGAACAATATGATTTTAATACATTTTCATGAGTAGATTTGTAAGATCCTATTTGCTAGATTCTCAAATATAGATTTCTAAATAACAGTACAGCTGACCAGAATACGGGAAATATTAGTTTTTACAATAACTATGTAATTAATTAATATGTATATATTTTTTAATTATCTAATTAATTCTATAGTTTAAACACAATGTATGGTAAGATTTTAAAGACAAAAGTTTAGCTTACTGTCTGATCAGTTGTACTAATTTATATTCTCAAATCAATACTATATATCTTTAATTTTAAATTTCAATATTTAAACCTTATTATTTAAATTTTCAAAATTATGCTATATACCTTTAAGCATATTTAAATCATGTCATATTTTTTTAATTCTTAAAGCTAAACTATATACTTTTAATTTTAAACTTAATATTTAGACATTATTCTTTAGATCTTCAAACTCAAACTATAAACTTTCAATTATAAAATCTATATCTATACCTTATTATTTTAAATTTTCAGATTTTGAAAATGTATTTTACAAATTTTAAACACAAAATCTAAGTTTGCTAATTTATTAAAAAGCAAGCTTGTCAAAACTAGTGCAAACTCCAAACTTGTGTACATCTGTGTAATAAGAGTAGTAAAGAAACTCAAATGTAATCTAAGACTCTTAAAATTCAAATCATTTAAAACTTAAATTAAATGTTTTTAATGAATAGTTTTTGTCGGAAAGAATTCGAAACAATTGTTTAAGTTTTCAACCAAAGCATTCAATCAAACAAACAATTCAACGATTCATTGGTTTTCATTGCCATTCGTCTCTAAAATTTTTTACATCAATTATATTCTAAAAATCAATTTTATTTTAAATTTGTTTTCAAGAGTTGAAGCAACACTTTGATCATCAAATTCTTTGATCTATTTTTAAGAGCACTTGAAATATAGAAAAAATATGAGTAAATGAAAGTTTAAATTAGTTTTTAGTCAATAAGAAATTTTGCGTTAAATTCAGAAAAACATAAAATATTTAAATTAGTTTATATCAGTGTTTTTCAAATGGCGGCAATTCATGTCATTTGGAGAGCTCTGGTTTGTAGAATACATATAACTAGATTGTTTTATACAGAGTTAGCCAAGATCAGCCAAGGCAGGGGTACAGTTAAGGGTAAAATTGTGAATATTTTCTTTAATTGAGTTGCCAAATTTTAACTTCAGGTGTTTTGGCTATACCTTCTTTTGGCTAACCCTGATCTTATGTAGTGTTAAAAAGTTAGACAATTTATTTAAATAAAACACTCGATTAAAATGTCATTATTCACCGAAGGTTGAATGCAGATATAACCTGATATAAATTGACTATTTGAGTAATAATCTAAGTTTAATCATCTTTTGAGCAATAAACAAACTATTTAAATTACATTAGGCAACATTTTTTATTTACATAAATATTCCTAGGTTTAAATTTTTTGAATAAGTAACTTTAAAAAGCAAATATAATATAAAAAGGTTTTATCAAGCTCACACCATTTAATGAAACTTATTACTTCTTAACCTTAACCTTAAAATTAAAAAATATTTTATGAATTCTTTGCACTCCAATGTTGTTTTTAAGTTAGTTTTAAAATAAAATTTAAAATTTTTGTTGCAGCATTAATGTTTTATAAATTATAATACTGTACTTGAATTGTTGTAAATTTACAGTATATTACATTACCAAATATGATATACATTATAAATTATGAATTACAGTATAGTTATTGTAGCAAAAATAAGTTAGATTTAAACAGACCCTAAATAAGAATATATAAAATTTTAATAAACTTTCTTTTGTGTTCATTTAATAAAATAAAATAAATTTTTAATATGCATGAAAAAAACCTATAAAATTAACTATTAAAGGACTTTGTAAGAAATATTAATATTTAATTCACAAAGATTCCTTTTAAAAAATTTATATTTAAAAATTGAAGCCTTGTTTGTGTTTGTCATCTGTTTGACAGTTGTTTATTTGCATACATTGTATGCTTATTAATGGTTAATTTAATTTTACAAATATTTTTAATATAAATGTAAAGTGTCATAAATTGAGAATTGTGAAGAAAGCATAAGAAGAAGCACCTTAATTTTAAGAATAGCATTTGGTCCATCAAAAGCTAGAATTAGAAGTTTTTTTAATTGGTGCTAAATTCAGTTTAAATTTAGTAATGTTAACTGAATAAATTTATTTTAAATTCAGTTAAATTGCATTATAATTATATGGGTTTTTAGCCAAATTTGTTGCTCAAAAATCCGTTCTCTGATTCCCGCCCGAGAATCGATAAACTTTCCGAAGAACTGGTTATAAATAAATTAACAATTAAATTTAATTTGTTTTAAACTCTAATTTAGATTTAATTTATTTTTGTATTATTTTTTTCTCTTTTATTCTTTGACTATTATTTGATCTCATTTTGTGTCAATTTATTTTTGGTTCAATTTTTTATTTTTGCTTAATTTTGTTGAAGTTTGTATTTAAAAAATGAATAAAATTGTAAAATAATTTAGCATTTATTTAAATAAAATGATAAAATTCTATTTTTCATAACCCATTTAAAAGTTTAACAACTTGTTTGAAAAGTTATATTTTGATATTTAACTGACATATTAGACGTCTATTTAAATGGGTATCTAATGGGCATTCAAGGAATTTCACAAGTCAAATAATTCAATTTAAATTAAAAACAATTTTTATATGATATTATCACAAACCAATAACCAAGATAAATAAATTTGATAAGTTTTAATAGCATGTCTAAATTATGGTTAACCAAGGGAAAGGGAGTATAAACAAAATACTGTAAAAACAAATTCCTATGAGTTTTGCCGATTTCCGTAAAAGTGTTTGCATTCTCATGAGTTTAAATACTATTAATAAAAATCTAATTAATTGTATACTTGTATAATTAATTCTTTAAATAAATTTAGAATAAGATATAAAATTTTAACTGATATCAAAAGCTAAATTAAGCTAATTAGATAGGTGTTAAGACAATTAAACTGTTGGCTGCAAATTATAAATGTTTGCTTAAATTAGTTTATTTTTGTTTATTATGACAACGATTTTAATATTGCGATTAACTTAAAATTAAATCTTAATTAACGAACTGAGAAGGTTGAGAGACTCAGAGGCGAATTAGTAAAAGGATTTTTTAATGTTCTAAATACACATAAATAATTATGTTGAAATTTAACCCAATCTAAACCGGATTTAATTAATTTAACTGAATTTAAACTAGATTTAGTTTTATTTTTTAAAATTTATTTTGGCCCAAACCCCCAAAATATATGTTGGTCGTCTTTGTTGGTTACCTTTGTTGGCCGTGCTTTAGAGTTGACGAAACTCCGGCTTTGCCGCTGCTCTCACTACTAGGATTGACCGATTAAACACAAATTATTGCTTTGGTTACTCTTTTGTAGCGCTTAATCACTTTATTATACTGTAGTTTAAATAGCTTTAAATCACAACAACAATAGCTTTGCTTAAGACAATACTTAAATCAAATAATAAATTAAATTACATTAAAAATAATTAGCTTTTTATCAGATTAAAAAAATAATAATTATATGCAAATTAAATTAAATTATAGCTTTAACTTAAAATAGCACTTCATTGGCCACTCATCTGCTAACCATAATCAAGTAAATCTGAGCTTCACAAATATGACAAAATAAGTTTAAAATCAATATTTTGCTTGGATATTTATAGAATTTAGACTTTGATTAAAAATTGAAATGAAGTTAAATAAAACCAAATTATTAAACTGAATTTACTACAAGTTATTTATTGCATTTTAAGTTCAATAAGAGGAAAGGTCAATTTAGTGTACACTATTGAACTAATAGTGTAATGAATTTTTATTTCTTTCAAAAAATTATTTTCACAAGTTTAATAAATTGTATTAATTTAAAAACCAATGGAAGGCAATTATTAAGAGTTTAAAAGTGTTAGTTATCTTTTTTACTGTTTATTAAGAAATACAAAACAATATATTTTGCAAGACTCGTCTGGCCTATGACTATTCAGATAACATGTTTTTGTATGTTTAATAAACAGTAAAAAAGTTAACTAACACTTTTGAACTCTTAATAATTGCCTGGTATTGTTACGCTGTTGTTTACATTTATATCTGTAACTTATTAATACAGATATACAGTTTCTTTAACATATTAATTTAAGGCTCTTAGCCCTATTCTGGACACTATCGGCTAAATGTATAAACTCTTAGGAATAGTCATAGCCAGATATGGCCACATCTCATAGTTCAAAAGAGTTAATTAACACTTTAAATGCTTAATAAACATACAAAAACACTATATCTGCATAGTCCTAAGGTTGATCATGTAGGTCTATGCAGATATATTGTTTTTGTATGTTTAACAAATGGTATAAAAGCTAACAAACAATTTGATTTCTTATCTTATAGATATTACTGGTCATAGCTTTAGTTACAATTCATGATCTGTTAGTCATCTCATTGCTAACAATCATATCAATAGCTCAGAACTTATAATTTAAAATACGCATATTTTGCGAATTAATATATAAAAATATAACTAGCTGTTAAAGACTATCCAAAGTAGAAGTAGAATTTGCCCCCTTATATATATATTTTTTTATATCTCTAATGCGTATACGTAATCTGCGTATGAACTCAATTGGCAGTATACTAAAACTGTGGACTTGCTATAGCAAGTTGGAGAAAATTCCAATTCACGGTTACATGTATAAATTGAACTATTTATAAAAAAATAAGAATTAATATATTTATTTTTATTAATAATATTTCGATTTAGATTTGTTTGCAAACATATTAATACATATATATAAATAATTAAAAAGATTTTAAAGAAATAACAAACATTTTATTCAAAAACAAACAAATAATGACAAAATAAAAAATAAATTAAGTCGAGAAAAGAATGGCCAAAATATCTGATCAAAACTGATTTTTGTGAATCCAAAATCTCTACGAATATAAATTTCTCCATTCGGTTATTACTCTGTTATTCGGGAAAAAATAAATATTTGTTAAACACTAAGTGATGTCAATATTCTTATGTTTGCTATTAAGTGCAATTATTTAGTGCCAAACATGCCTTTCCTGTCCGAAAATCATTTTTCCCCAATGAGTCAATTTGTCATTAGATGCAAAAGCAATCGGTCCAGAGATGACTCGTCCGATAACACTATCAAACTTCAGCTTTCCTTTGACACAGACTGACAGCACAACTGATATTTCGTCAATAAATCCATGCGGGGCTGCAATACAAAGATGAACTAAATTTATATTATCATTGATTGACTTGTCGTAAAAATAGGCTCTCTTTCAGTCAAATTATCTCATTTTTCTAATTTATTATAACTGATAATTTCTGACAGAAAATAAATTCTAAAATAAAAAATTATATTAATTGACGTTCAGATGTTTTTTATAATTTTGACACAAAAAAGAATTAATTAATTATTTTTGATTACCGACAAAATTAAATGTTTGATTGAAAACTGGATCGCAATTATCGGCCAATACTACAGTCGTTTTCATTGATTTGATTTTGTTTGAGGCGCACATCAGAGTCACCTTTACATAGGTTTCCAGTTTTGCTAGTTGGTTTTTTATTTTTTAAAAATTAGTTTAGATATATATTGCGCAGTTTGTTACTTTATTGATTAATCCATACAACTGTTTGTTCCCTTTAAAAGGCTCTGGAATATAGACGACTTTCTAACAAGCAAATTTCTTGATCTTAATATTCCAACCGTTAATCTATCACTTGTTGTCGAATAACTCAACGATACGAGTAATTGGGGTCCGTTTGGCTTCAATTCCAACTATTGTTAAATAATTGCTTAAATTGATATTTTATTTTATGAACTTTATAGATTTAATATTTTAAAAATTACTAAAACACTCAATATTTTCATTTTATTCAAATAATTAATATATTTAACATTTGCTCACTATATAAATTTTCAATAAATAATCAATGACCATTTAATAATTAGAATGTATTAAAATGTAAAATTAGAATATTTTAATACTAATAAATTCTTCAATTGTCTTTATGCAATATAAAATGAGAATGTTTGTTTGCTTATTAAAATTTTTGCTTATTGCTATTTTGTCGATAAACCTGTAAGAAATTAATGTTAACTATAAACTGTACTAAATTATATCTGAAATTCCGAGTCTGAATGTTTCGATCACTTCTCGTTCCGAATACTACATTAGTTTATCAGTTGTTTACAGTATTTAATCATTTATTCAAACAATTAAAAAATATTAATTCAAATATATTAAAGTGTTTTGATGTTAAATGAAATAGACTTACACTCGACTGGCATTTAAAGTCCAAATAATATTTTGTGGATTCGCCCGCTTTGGTGATGCAGTTGAGGGGAAGTACGATATGTCCGATCGCGTCGAACCGGCCCTGTCTTTCGTAATCGTAGAGCGAGAGCCGAATTACAAGCTTTTTGAGAATTTCTATTTTTTCTATTTCGAAGATAAAGTCTTCGTGAAAGTGAGGGTTTAGTGTGTTTTTCACTTTTCGTGAGCTCTGCACAGATATGACATCAGTTGAGGCGAAACTACTTCTGCTGTTTGTCTCGCATTGTTTGGGCATTAGATTTATTTTAATGATTGTGTCGTAAGTCTTCTTCCTTCCCCTGTGCGGCAAATCATTCGCTTTATCCAAATGTAAGGTTAGCCTAATTTTAACCAAAATATATCGATATAATTATCAATACTGTATAACAATATTGTAATTTTAAACCTTTTTTTCTTTTGATCGTAATTAGTAGAGAACGACAACATTCCGAAAGTAAGACTTTCGTCTTCACAACAATTGCTATCAACGGCCGAATTGCTCACCGAATCGACGCTTCCGTTCTCTGACATTACATTGTTTTCAATTTGTGCTACAATTTAGAAAATTTTAAATTGTTTTTAAATAGTTTTTGTGCATAAATGAGCTTGTTACCATTTTGAAGCGATTCCTTATACAAAGATATTCTAATACTTGAAGTTGAATTAGTTCGCCCCAGAAAATGGTCTGCATTTGTAAACTTATGGATCCTTTCGGGCCATTCATGGCTTTTGCCGACCAGTGTTCGCGAGATATCTGAATGTCTTCTCTGTTTAAAAGTAAATGGATTCTCGTCTTCAGCTATAGTTTCAGCAGAAGTCAAAGAATCTCTTTTCAGATTTCTCAGACTTGGAGTCAGTGATTGCACTATAATTTCAATTCAGTATTTGTAATAATATTTATTATTTCTAATATTTAGTAATTCATTGTAAACTAATTTTTAATTATAAAATTATTTTATATTTCAAACGTTTTGTTATAAACAATTTTATATATCAAGTTTGTATTAATTTTTGTATTTAATTAAGTAAGCTATTAATTTATTCAATAAAGATTAATATCAAGATTAGTTAACAATAAATTATTTTAAAAATTAATCAAACATTTTCGAATTAACAAGTTTGCTAGTTTTTAAAAATGTTATTTAAAATTAATTATAATGAATGTTAAATGATGCATTTAAGTTAAAAATTAGAAAACTTTATTTTGAATAGAATTAGATTAAATCTGTATTAGAAACCTGATTGGGTAGAGAAGCTTCTCTGGGGAACCCAAAATCGTAATATCTCAGTGTCCTCGTCGTCCACTTCTTTGCATAGATTGTCATCTTTGGTGTGAAGACAGTTCCAAATTCTGCAATTCTGAATACTCGTGCAGAAGGAATGGTACAAATTATGGATATAATTCGGGCACATAATTAGTAATTAGCAGTAAACCTGTGCACTAAGCACAGTAATCACAGTAAGAGCACAACATCTTTATTAATTTAAACCGGGATTTGTATCAATCAGATTGTATGGCAAAGAACAGGTAAATTATGATCAGATATTCGTGTCACTAATCTTGGATTTGCTCTCCCAATGTGGGCGGCATTCAGGCAATCAGTAAACGTATGGCATATCGTATATGATATTTGGCTTTTATGCTGGCGTTCACTCATTATATTTTATTTATTACACTTTATATTGTGTTTAAAGCAAAGGACAACAGCTTTTAGTTAATATTAAGTTGAAACAGATGGCAAAGAGTGTGGAACAGCAATATATCGACTATATGAACAGGTGTCCACACAATCCATTCAATTAATTTGGCATTTCTTTGGCCAAACTCTAAATTAATTGCTGTTTCTTTCAAGTGGTTTACATTTGTTTAAAATTGTTTCTAATAAAACACTAATTTTATTGCAAATAATTCATTTAATTTTACTTAAATTCTGATTTATTCATACCTAGTTGTTTTAATAAAAGCCAATCTAATAAAATATGTTTCTTAAGATTTATATATAATTTTTTGTGTAAAATAATTGATTTTATTTTGATTAAAATACATTTTCGTTTGTTTTTATTAAATATAAAACAGGCTAGGCAATTTTATAATGTTTTTACTAAATTAATTTTTTTAATTAATTTTAAAAAAATACATTTTTAAGGACATTTTTACTACATTACCTGGATGGCATAGAATTTTATTGAAAGTCTACTATTAAGACTGTATTCATCACAGTTTTAAAAGAAGAGATTAGTCAGAAATCGCTTTAAATTTAAATTGACATTTATTTTCCCAGCACTGGGGAAAAGATTCTTTTAAACCAGAGAATGGAGATCAGACAAAAACCCTCTTGATTTTACAAAATTTGCATTTATTCTCCTCCCCTAGAATTTGGTATGCGAAAAAGTATCTCCCCTCAACTTTTTACTGGCAGCCGGCAAATTTTTTGAGTTTTTTGCCCAATATTGAGATTTTTTTTATTGTTGCTAAATCCGGTTTAACTCTAGTTAAATTAACTAAATCTACAGTTAAATTAGGTAAAATTTTAACATAAATAAATTGGGTTTTAAGAGTTTTTAGAAAAATTTCTCCCCTGATACTCCCCTAGGTTTTTGGCCAAATATTTTTTTGAAATATCTCTCCTGATTTCCTCCTGGATTGGCCGACCTTCTCGATCCCTGCTTTTAACTTTAGTTTGCTTTAAGTAATGCCATAATTATTTATATTTATTTTATTTTACAACCAAAATAGTCAAGACAATTTTTATTGATGTATGTACTTTTGAAATTGTATTTCTCAAAAACTGTATCATGTACCGAGATTTAAAACATGTTTATTTAGGAGTTTTATCTAGCTTAATTAAAAAATTTTAATTTTGCCATTTTATTTATTAAATTATATTGTACTTCTTATGTTGTTTTTATATTATTTATTTTTATTATTTAATTTCATTCACATAAAGAAACATGCAAATTTTTAATCTAATTGTAAGTTATATTCTCTGATTTGACCTAGTTTGCTTAAATTTAATAAAAATAAAATATTTGCATTAAAATAAAATTAAGTTAATATAATATTTATAATAAAAATTTATATTATAAATTTAATACACATAAAGCAAATTTATCCATCGTTTAAGTCATAAAATTTAGCTAGAGGTAAAATGGCTGATATTTTGGCAATTTAACCCAACTTAATTTAATTTAATTTAATTTAGCAATAGTTTCCCAAAAAAAACCCCAACACAGAAAAGATACCTATTTTCCAACTCAAAACTCAGAGATCTTTATCAAATTTTCAAAATCCATGTTTTATATTATTTTGCCTATACTTATAGTGTAAAATTCCTGCTGCTATACTGTTCACTTTTGGCTAACTTTGTTTAAAAGCCTCTAACTACAGTAGAATCTCATCTGATACTGCTACAGCAGCTACATAGTTTGTATATAAAATAATGATAAGTTGTGATGGATAAATGTTCCTACTTGCACCGAAAATAATTTTACTTACAAAGCAGAAAATTGTGTTAAATAATATTTAGAAGATTAACCGTAAAGAACCAAATCTTGTACAGTATTAAATAAACTTATTTAAATTTTTAAACTGTAATAAATTATACATTAAATATACATTAGTGACAATACAATTGATTAAAATCTATTATTTTTCAATCAAAAACTGTAAATTACATTAATGTTTAATTGTTTAATTTTAAGCATAATAAATAAAATACATATAATATTAATTACTTTATACAAAACACATTTTTAATTATTTATTTATAAAACAATCTTCTAAATTTGAATAATTTTGACACTTAATTGCCAAACCCTTATTATCAATAAATCTAACCTTGCATACAGTGTTTAATAACTAGAATTAGGTTACTATTAAATTTGGCTTAATTTAGATTTACAAATAAAAATTAATTATTGGTTGTATTCACGTACTTAATAATTGGTTAACTTTTATAATAAAAACTATTACAAGAATTTTATTAAACAGTAGATGTAATCAAGCATTTGTGCCCACATCTACTGGTGTGCTGTTTTCCTGATAAATATTGTAATAAATAAAGTATTATAAGTGTAATACCATCTGTAATACCATATATTTATTCTACTACTTGTGTGACAATAGTATTAATTATACAGCAGTTAATACCATTGCATTGTTACCGACTTAAACAATAAATTGTTTTTGTTATACAATTAATTCAACAAAATTATTGTTTAATATTTTACCTTCAAAGCTCGGCCCAAGTTAAAATATCTTGAATAATAAACCTAAAAAGTGCAAGTTAACATTTCAGCAATCATCTAAATTTTTAAGTAGTTTTGATTTTAAAAATATATTTTAATACCAAATGTTTGTAAAGTACATTGCACAGTACTGTAACAGTACAGTGCAGTCACTTATATAAAGCTACGCTCTAATGACGTCAATTAATCCGCATGATGAATAATATTTGCAACATAAGAACTGGCAATTGCAATTTATGATTTGCTAAACTGACTAAATATTAAACAAATTACTATTATGTGAACAAAAGCATCTGTTTTTGCTAAACAAATATAACTATGAATTACAGGAATAATAAAAATATTATTCGTTTTATAGTAACTCAAATCTATTTAAATATTGAAAATATAAATTGAATTATATTTTAACTTAAATTTCTTAGTTATAAGAATGAGTAGAGAAGAGAGAACTACAGATAATATCATTCGAAGCAAATTAGAAGATAACGAATCGCATTTCGAGTGGTTGTCGAAAAATTCACCGCAAACTGCAATTCCTATTCTATTGATTAGTGTCTGTGCCGTCAGTTTCCTTATATACTATGTTTGGAGATCTGTTCGCACGTATAGGCAGAAGAAATTCCAATTGGAAGCGATGACATCAAAGCCGTCGACTTCTCAACTGTACGCCGGAGTAAAGGCTTCGCAAACCATAGAGTTTGTGGTTCCGACGATCACTCTTAAGTGTACCGAACCTTCGTTTTCGGTGACCGAAGAGTCCGACTCTGACTGTTTGATGCAATTCGGCTATAATTCCGATTATAATATAAGAACTCGAAAAAGGAATTCCAGAATCGATATAAACGAAAGCGAAATCAGTAAAAGTCTTTATGAAGACCTGCCCTCCAAACCAGATGACAGAACTGAAGTCAATTTTGTTCTTCATTACAGCTTTATTAGACAGCAATTACTTGTTGTAAGTCTTGTACTCATTCTGTTAATTGCAGTCAATTTTGAATCGAAAACATAATAATTATAAATAGAATAGAAAATCAATTCTATGTTTCAATGTATTATCAAAATATTGATTTGATAGTAAAGTAACTTAATTGTAGAAATTCTAAACTATTTGATAATTCAATTATTATATTATTTATACATTTATAGATTTATGCTTTGATAAATGAAATATTAAATATAATTAAAATAATTAGTTATTAATGAATGAATAAATCTCTACATAAGACTCTACTGTCTGCGCGAAACCTTCCGAATAAACGAAATCATTTGAATCCATTCGCAAAAGTAGTTCTATTGCCCGAAAAGAATCCGAAATTCGTGACTAAAGTACAGAAGAACACTACAAACCCTATATTCAACGAACTTTTCATATTTCAAGCAATGAGAAAGACATTAGACGATAGAGTCTTAAAAATAACAGTTTATACTTCGGACTCATTCTCGAGAAAGACTGTAATCGGAAGAACATTATTTCCATTGAAAACCGCAGAAATCAATAGTGAAATCAGTAGAGATGTGATGACTGAAGACATCAGTTGTTTGCTTATAAATGTGAGAAACAATGCATTCAATACTTTTGTATTGCAACGCAATAAAAGTTTTGAATATTTGTTAGAATCAACCTTCAGGTGAATTACTAATATCGTTGGCATTTGACACAAATACTTCGACTTTGACTTTGGGAACACTAAAGGCCAGAAATATTTTCGATAGAGAAATTCAAACAAGTACAAATTATGTTTAACACAATTGCATTGCGACACTATTTTAAACAATATATAATTATTTTTTCAATTAATAGTTTATATAAAAGTGGTCTTGTTCCTCAAAAGGAAACGCATTAGAAGTAGAAAGACAAGTGTTCGCAGAGTTAGTCCAGAAATCGAATTCAATGACACTTTTCACGTAAATGTGGCTAAAGAAGCGATCAATGATGTGAATAATTATTCACTTTTTTAATTATTAAGTTAAATATTTTTACGAATTTTTTTATTTAAAGCTAATTATCAGTATTGCTGTGTATGGAAAGTCACCCGCATTTCCAAATAAACATCTCTTGGGCCGAACACATGTCGGAGAGTCCTGTCCTTCGAGTCAGGGAAGACAACATTGGACTGAAATGGTAAACAATTTTGACAAAACCGTCAATCAATGGCATATATTCTCTTAGTACAGTATTTGTTATAAGAATCATATATTTTATTTAAAACAATTTAATACAAATATTGTTATGTTTCCAAAGTTTTATTTTTATTCAATCGTTATATTCAAACAATTCTTACAATTTGTCGAATATTACACAAATAAATAAGTTATAGTTATCATCAAATTCTCTAATTTTTAATATCTTTTTGTTATACTCCTTATTAAAAATATTTTAAAGAATTATCTTTTAATATAAATTATATTATATTAATAAAAGAGTTTAATTTTGAGTGAAATACTATTGTAATAAATGATTTCAATTACGCATTAATAAAATTGTTTAAGTATTTTACAAATAAAATCAAATTATGAATAAGATTTTTATGAGATTTTAACATTTGAGATAATTTTTCATTAATTAAAAGAAATTTTTTATTATTTTTCTTTTTTATATAAATTAAATTCATTTCTTGACTAGTTTTTATAAAATGAGCCAAAATATAATTAAAGTTAAATAAAATAAAATACAATTGAACATCGAATTCAGGCGCCTTTTATCACAGTTGCAAATATATATATATTTCAAAACTAAATCGTTGTTTAAAGTTATTTAACATTTCTTTGAATTGTTTTTCGAATCCATTTAACCAAATTCGGAACCTTTGGAAAAAACAACACAAAATCCAATTTAAGTTAATTTAAACTTCAAAACAAATTGACATCAAATGGACTTACTTTTGCATATATTCCAAACCTTCCCTTTTTACCGCATCCTTCGCCAAAACTATTTTTAAAATTAAATAATTAGTTATTAATTCGACATTAAATCACATTTATTATGAATGAATACCTCGTAATTCCGTAGACAAACCACTTCTCTCTAGTAATGTCTTCGGATTGAATCTGTTTGGAGAAGAGAAGAGGTCCTCCACTATCACCGGCACAACTGTCAACTTTGCCCCTCTTATAGCCGGCGCAGACCATATTGGATGATATGAAGTAATTGTCGTAAACAGTCTTACAGTCATTGGTGTGAGCGATGGGCACCTGTGCCTGATGTAGAACATCTGTGCCAAACAGAGCCGAATTGCGTCGCTTACCCCAACCCAGGATTGTTCCCAAACTATTGACTGGCATCTCGTCTTCGGGTGATGGCAGACATACCGGCGCTACGAACCGATTAATTTTAAGTGGAGTTCGCAACCGAAGCACTGCTATGTCGTTGTCTACTGTCTCGGCGTCATAGTCCGGATGAACAAAGATGTCGGACACCCGGATCTGCTGCTCATAGCCGTCTGCAAATATCAAGTCGTGTTCTCCGGCTCTTATATATAAACGTCTTCGAACGCAATGCGCTGTTAATGTCAATGAATTTCATTAGACATTTGTTTAAATATAAATTTATCAAAAATATAGTATATTATGAATTACCGGCTGTTATAACAAATTGTGGAGTAATTATAGTTCCGCCACAAAACGGCTCGTGATTTCGATTCATAATGCTAACCATCCAGGGCCATCGACCTATATGTGCATATATTTATAATTAATTATTTAACAAAAGAATATAAAACAAACTTAAATGTTAAATGAGTAAATGATTAAATTATAAAATTTACAAATACAGTATGATCAAATGCATTAATACTGTATATGAGGTTAAACTTAGCAAAAGATGTTTTGCAAAGTTTTGAATTCAAAGTACTATTAAAAATATTAACCTTTAGTCGATTCTCGGCCACCAATTATTCGCAAATTAGTTGACATATCATTAGTAACGGAAGATATGCCACAATTGAAATCATCGATAGGATCTGCTTTAACCTCTTCAGTAATATTGTTATTAGCGTTGGAATTGTCGGCGTCGGCAGAGTTAACCTCATTTTTGCGCTTTCCTTTGTAAATCTTCTCGCATGGAGAGCCCTGCATATAGCACAGGGCGTCTTCTTGAATGATACTATTGCCGCAAATCTGTTTCATTTCACAGGAACGGGATCTCCGAGTCCTGCAGGCGGTGGTACAGGATGACCAGTCCGACCACTGCGAGTAGACATAACTTTGTAGGTGATAGAGCACACGGAACTGGGATGAGCGGCCCCGACCTCGTCCCGGCACTTCTTGCTCTGGGCTCAAAGTTGAAACTTCGTGATTGAGAAGACATTTGCCTCCTTTACAACCCCTTTCCTCCTTCAAAATGGTTGAGCGGCAGTAGTCGGCAGAGACACAATGTCTGGTGCGGACCTGTTTGCATCTTCGCCGACATTTACTCCATTTAGACCATTCGCTGTATATGTCGTCGTAACTCAAAGCACTTGTTTCGGGGTTTCCCGACATTGGGTTCGACTCATTCAGAGATTTCTGTTCAACTATAACCATATCATTGATTCGACTCACTCTCTGTCAACACATTAATTGCAAAATTTGATATAAATTCAAGAATTAGTAAAAATAAGTTTTTGTTATAAAGTTTAAGTTAACAGAATTTTAAAAAGAAATACTTATTTAGTTTAAGAAATATTGTTTTTAATGTTTTAAAAGTTAAACAAAAACTTTGTAAAAGATTTAATAAACTTAAATAATAAAAATTATTTATAAAGATATCAAAGACTGCACTGGACTCACCACTCTATGCCTGTGTCTATGTCGGAAACATTGACTTAAAGTCGATTCCAAAATCAGTAAAACAAAAGCACTGAATACAAAACTCTTCGCAAATTTGAAATACATTTTGATGTCAAACAATGTTTACAACAAAACTAATGATCGCTTAAACTAAAAGTTTATCAAAAGTGTCTGAACGACAAGAATCGCAAAAATAAGATTCGAAGGAATCAGAAGCTGAAGTCATCTACGATTGCTATGACTTTAAGAAAAGTTAGCGAATGTTAAACTCGTGTGAATTCCTCGTTTCCATTGATTAAGCAGTGCTCACAAACAGGTGTCTATTGATAATAGAGATAGAGCTGACAATCCAAACCAACTTTTCCCTCACTCTCGCGAACTCATCCATAAAAGCTTAGCTTATTTGACAAAACAGTTTAAATCAAACACAAGCGGACATAAGCTAATAAATGAGAACTGTTCAACACATTGTCCTAAAAGATTAAAATTCTGTTTCTATTGTTATGATTTGATTTGATATCATTTCGAATCAATTTAAACATTCAATACATAACTTGCAATCTATTTACTCCAAGTATTCTATATTGTTATTCAATTTTCATACATTTTATTGCATTTAATCAGATTATAATTAAAAATAAATTCAAAAAACACTTTCCGATCAAATCTAAATTAAATGCAAAAAATGCAAAACATTTCAGATATTTTAGTTATAAAAAGCAATTAATTGATGCATTAATATGTTTTGCATTATTGTTAAAAATCTTACCAATGATTAGAACTGTTTAATCGAATCTGTGGTGAGTTCTGAGAATGTGTGTCAAACCTAATGTTTGCGATTACTATATATTTATCAATAGATAGCTATAGCTATAGATTAATAGTTTTGGGGAATTCGTAACTTTTAAGACAACAAACAAGAAATGCAGTATAAAAGTCAGTCGATTAGGGCTAACCTTGTGGTAGAGCACAGGTGTGGACAACAAAGTCAAAAACATTAAACATTAGGTCCGATCTGCACATCTGTACGATAAGAAAAGGATGAAAACTCGAAAACTTTATTTGACGTTAGAATTATAGCATATATTGCGCTCAAAGAGGACCTGTTATTAGGAACAGCCAGGAATTAGAAGCCAAGTGAAGCCATAGCAGAGTACTGTAATCCACGTGCGCTCTATTTTATGGCATTACATCTCTTTATAGTGACAATCAAATAGACAAATAGATACATAAAAACATTTTTCAAATATTTAATTCATCAAACTTTTTAAAATTTCTCGTTTTTTATATAAATTAAATCTTAAATTAATTTCATTCGAATTAGAATTAAGTCAATTAAAGAGTATATAAAATGATTGATAAGAATACTGTTTAAGTAATAATAATTATGAGAAAAATAACTCAATTGTCGGTTAATATATAAACTATGACTAAAATTAAGTTTCAAACTAATGTCAAACTTTGGGATTAAAGTAAATAAGTCGAGTCAGCATTGATGTGACGCAAGGAATCTGTTTTTTCTGATGGAAGTCGGGATCGTTCGGAACATTCGACTCGAAGTCATAGGCGACTATACGACTCACTATTGTCATCATTGTTAGCATGTCCATATTCGATGAATACTTGCCCAACACTTGAGTCAACGCCTGTATAAACCAGGAGCCCTGTTGGGTGTTCCTCCACGAGTAGTAGCCTATAGATAGTAGAGAGTAATATATATTTCAAATGCAGTCAAAAACAGTTTAAATTCAAATATAATATACAATATATTAATAATAGCGTTAAATACCTGGAACTGTGCTATAGGCGATCAGAAAGTCCGCGTAATTCGGAATTCTGTAGAAACTGTTGCCGGAATCGGTCACATCGAGCGGCCCGTGAAGGGACACTCCTCCGTCGAGTCGGTCGCCCTGACAGGCCTTAATGCAGTTATTTATACGTTATTTCAAATCAAATAATTAGTTTGAAAGCATTGGTCACCTGAATGAAGAACATTTTCGGCTTTCCGGCCAAAGTCGGGCACTGATCGCCTTTGAAGTAACTGAACAACACTTCGGTGCTGTACTTCTCATCCTTGGCCCACAACACTCCCTGTTCTCCGTGAGTTAAGATGCAAATCACAATACAATCGCTTTGACTGTGATTTTCTGTCGATACTATTTTCATTAATTAATTTTTATAAATATTAATAAAATTACAAATAGGCGGACCTTAATGTGCAATACTGTTCCTACAAATACAAACGTTCAATTACAACTAGGCTGTTCACTACTGGCCTTAACTGCTTGAGCTTATTGTCAATATAGTGCATACAATCAAAATCAAATTAAATATTAATTTAATAAAACGAAATCAATTTAATTAAATTATTCTCATCTCAAGTAAATTAGAGCTAAATATAAAAAAGTTTATTTAAGTTAATTGTATTTTACTTTTATGTATATCTTATGATAAATCAGTATTCGTTCAGATATTGTATTGCAATTTGAAGACAAAATACATAATCGAAAGACTCAATCCATACCCGACTCCAATATAGTGGTTATGTGTTTAGCGGACGAGTCGTTATACATCTGGACATCAAAGTCAAGCGATCGGAACAACCCGTAGAGCGCTTTGCCGTCGGCTTCAGTACCTCTTCGTTCGTTAAGTCGGGTTTGGGTCTCAAATGTCCGGTTATTAAAGATAAGACATTTTCCCCGATTTCTGTGTTTCATATTATAGGTCAGACTTTCGATTTGTGTCGACAACTGACCCATCGGTGCGCTCCCACTCCGAGACCGAAACCTATTGATTGCAAATTCGGTTAATATTAGAAATGTCGGCAAAACTAATACATTTGCGACGACTCACACATCGAATATACTTCTCGCGTCCAATGTATCGCCCGATCGGGTCAGTAGTGTCGGTTCGGACGCCTCACTATTGTCTGAAAATACAATATTTCAATCAATTATAGAAATAAATAAATTATTAGTTACTAACTATTGTTTGATTTAATTAAATCACTCATTATTTTGAAGAAAAATCTGTGAAATAATTGGTTTTTAGTTTTGGTTTGTCTTTAGATTTCAGTCAAACGTAAAGTAAACAAAACAAATAAAAAGTTTAAATAAATTTAATTAATATTAAATACGAAACAAATTAATTGCAAAATAAACTGAATTAATATAAAATTGAATTAAAAGTAATTGTAATTTACATAATCGTAATCAACATATCGTTTCAAACAATCATATGATTAACAAATCAGTGACTAATCGTATAATAAAATATAAAACAATTTATTCAACAAAAGAAAACTTTAGTTTTGTTTTGTTTTGCATTTGAACTTCACATTTCTGGGACTTTCTCCTAATTACCGGCAGATTATTAAACTGTTCAACAGTTGGCTATAATCAGTGAAAGGCTAGCGTACTGCCAGCGTACCAACCTTGAAACGTTAAATTTTGATTGATATTGCATAGGTC
>JAQFXP010000527.1:0-28353 GCA_034693685.1 Belba bartosi
ACATATGATATTTGTTTCAATGAAACCAGAAATTATATTAATATAATGGCCTTTAGGAGTGAGGAGAGAGAGAGGGAAGAGAGTCGGCGGTCGAAAGCCACCCAATGCGACGTTGCATAAGATGACTCTCAATTGGTTCAATTGGTCGCACAATTGCAGCAATCGCTGACTTTACTCCAAATGGTGTTTAATGTTGAAAATGCAGTCATTGCAGTCTCTCCTCTGTTTCGATCATTCATTGCTGACAACCGGTGTTTAGTCAACAAATTATAGCTGAGTTTATTTGAGAAGGAAATGAAATAAAAAATATATAGAATTAAATATAATATGATTTGAAATATTGACCAATAAGTAAATCGAGAGCCGAAGAAAGCAGACGTAAAAAATCAATTCAACAAAACTGTGCGAATAGACGACAAAACGTCAGAAAAACTATTTTCCCAATCGTTCGCATTTGATGACATGTTTGAACAAAACAACGACACACTTGAGATATAATTTTCTCTAATTATCGAATTAAAACAAAATTTCCCTCATTTTTCTCAACTCTAGTGGAAACTAAATCAGATAAACAAGAAAAAAGCATTTTTCAAATTTCAATTAATATCTAATCTTAATTAATTTTACACAAAAACAACTTTTCGATTACTGCAACTTTTGCCAGGCAGATTTTCATTGAAAATTAATTAATTAATTTCGTGAATTAATGAACTTGACTTAATCTTAGGTTTTAAATCTGAAAAACTCATAATAAGTCACGAAGTTCTCCAAAATTATTACAATTAGGATATCATTTATTTTGATTGCTTTTATTAAATAAGTTATTGCAATAAATACTGTTTTTTCTTCTTATCTTTTGGTAGCAATTAATTGCAAAACACTTTTAATTTTAAAAAATACTAATTTAAATGATTAGATCGAATGAGAGCCGACACCAAATTACTGGTGTATTGAGTCCGTGCGCTCGAAATTAGAGCCAGTCTTCAGATCTTTGAATAACAAGAGTGAAAAATGGGCCAAAATTTTTGAATAGAATATTTGATATAAGTCTTATTACCTACTGATTAAATGACAGCTCGAAGACAGTGTTGTTATCAATAAGTATTGAAAGTATAGAATCAAATAAAAACTGATAGTATTTATGACATCAGATCTGTCTGAAGGCGTGCATTGATTTGTTGGCATACAAAACAAAAGCCGAAAGAAGTGGTCCTTAAAAATGTTTTGCTAATACATAAAAATTGCTAAAACATCGAAACACTAGGCGTTTGAATCGGTAGTAGCCCCGGGCCAAATTCATGTTTCAGGTGTAACTAATTGCCGGTGCCGGCACCGTTTGTTGTGGCAGAATGTGCCGGAGTTTGCCTCCAAATTGCACTCGAGTTTCATTGAGAGCACAATTGCACTCGTATTGTCAGATCTGACAAAATGACGATCACTTCTACGTTCACTTCTTCTGCCACTTCACTACTTCCATAACTACATCCATAACTACATCCATTGCTGCATCCATGGCTACATTCATGGGTGGCGTAATTTAATTCATTTCTTAGTTTAGTTTCAATACTACTTTCGGATGAGTACTAGAAATACAATCATTATTATTGTTGAGAAGTTAACACAAAACTTGTAATTTTCAATATATTTTGTCAATGATTTGCAAATTTCGATTTTTTTCTTTTTTTATATTTATAGACATTTTTTCCCACTATTATTCAAATTTATGCTTTAGTTCAATATTTTTCTAATTTGTCGTTTAATCAATAAATAATTTTTACTTTAATTTACAATTGATATATAAATTATAATATAATTTGAAAGAATTTTGACAAATTAGAATATGCATTAAAATAAGCAATTATTTAATTAAAACAATTTTAATGCTTATATTTCGCGTTTTATTGGCCTATCATTACATCTCAAGCCCTAATAGTTAGATAATATATATTTTCTTTTTCATTCAAATTATACGAATGTTCGCCTGATTTATAATTTTGATTAATTATTGCAATATAGAGACAAACGCTTTAATAACGCAAAAAGAGATGTGAATTAAGTGTCTGTTTAATGATTTATAAACGAAATATGAGTTCGAAGGAAATTGTTGTCCTTAAAGATAATATTATGCTAATTATTCATTGAAATTCTCGAATCACTTGATATTAATTTATGTTAACAAGGATTGTAAGCATTTTTCTGAACTGCAAAAAGAGTTGTTTGATATTCAAAGTGATTTCGATAAAAAAAATTGTTCAAAAACTAAAACTGATTACTTGAGGCAAACCATTCGATTATACACAATATATTGGATAGAATTTGATAGTAATTTGATTCATCAAAATATTGAATTGAATTTATTACGGGTTTGCTTACAAACAAAATTTGATACATGAGTTATATAAATCTATACCACTTAAGCAATTATAACATTTATGTCACGGCATTTGTTCTCTACATTCAAAATAATAATTATTTTTTTAATTTAAATTTTTATATTTTTACACTTTTTTAGTTAAATAATAGATTATTAAACAAAATTGTCATTTAATAGAGGATACGAAAACATTTTGTTCGCAAATGGGTTTTATTTTTTTTATTGCTTATATAGTGGCAAAAAAGGTATTGTTTAGAAAGAAAACAATTTTAGGCCTAAATATTCTAGACTTCACTGTTTTTTATTTGTTTTTGTTTTAAATATGAATCGATTGAATTGCAATTTAAATGAGAGACCAATTAGTAAAATAATTAGCAGATTTAACAATAGATTAAATATTAATTAAGATATAAACAATATTTGCTTAAAATTAATTCGAAGCTTAACTTATCGCCCGTTTAGACGCATCGGCGGATCACTTGAATCTGTTTAGCAATAGAGCGTCGAATTCAAAGAAAAAACGCAAATCTCGGACTGCGTTCACAAATCACCAAATCTTTGAATTGGAAAAACGTTTTCTATACCAAAAATATTTATCACCGGCCGATAGGGATGAAATCGCACAAACCCTGGGCCTCACCAATGCACAAGTGATTACCTGGTCAGTTAGTTTACCATGCTATTTCACACAATGTTATTGCAAAATAATGTTTAAAACATTAGAATTTTGACTAAACCTAAACTAAATCTTAACTAAAATGCATTAATAGGTTTCAAAACAGAAGAGCAAAACTGAAACGTGATATGGAAGAGCTGAAGAAGGACGTGGATGCGGCCAAGATGGTGCCCGTGCACAAGAGTCTGATGGAGATCCAGGACCTGAGCATGATGAAGAAGGCGGACATGGCCGCACTGCTGCACCAGCATGCTAAGTCGCAACTCAGCTAAATAGCCGACACTTTGTTCTATCGATTGTCTTCAGATCTAATGTAATGATTCATTGATTCAATGAAAGATAGCATTTATTGCAATATCAAAACGTTCCTAAAAATACTCTTTTATAGTAAACGACGGCTTTTCTCGCTCTCTGTCTCTCTATTTATAGTAGAAATTAAAATTTTATTAATTATTCAGAATTTAAAATAAATTATTTATAATTTGGGTTTAGTTGAAAAAAAAGGTATGAATTATGTCATAATATGGAAACAGTTTTGATTCCATTCCAATACAGCATTCATTCGATGAGTTTTGAGAAACAAATTTGAAATTGTTTTGGATATCGATAGAGAGAAAGTCCATTCGATTTGAGTTAAGCAATATTTGATTGAATTTAAATATATTATTGTATATATTATACATATGGAATATCTATAAATATAAAGACACAAAAGTAATCACAATTAATATTTTGTACAGAGTTTTGCTGAAAGAGAGTTCATTTTGTGAATGAATAATCAGAATAATTACTCATTTTAATGAGCATTCATTACATGATTAACATAAGAGATTAACTCCAAATCTATTCCATTTGAATGAATTATTAATTTTACAGACGATAACAACCATAACAACATCTAATTGAAAATTCAAATTATAATATTCAATATTAATCTTATTATTCACTAAAAAACTGTATTCACTAAATGGCATCAAATAGTCGACAAAATTGATAAAAAATTTTATTTAATGTTTTAGTAATAAAAATAATAGTAAACCGATTATCAAAAAACCTATTTTACAAAATTGAACACTTTTTCAGCAAAATATTTTCAAATTGTTCTAAAAAATATTTGTCAAAAGTTATATTAAATTTGAAAAAACAATCCAAGACATAGTCGAACGAATGAGAGACATAAATCACATGCTTAGTAACAAGATGATAAAAACAAATTTATCGAATGATTATTATTTACTCAATTATGAAGCGCTGGTTAGAGTTGCGATTATTTTTGTTTAAATATTCACTTTTGCAAATTGCTATTACTTTTGAATCAATGTTAATAATACTGTATGTAATGCATGTATAGCTTCGAACACATATCACACACACTATATAAGAATACTTTGAATGCAATTATAATAATATAAATACAAACCCAAACCTGAATTAATTCTCCAATGAATTCGTAATAATTATGATGATTATTGAAAAGGAATAAAATAAAACAAAAAAATATTTATACTGTACTTATATTACATAAAACAATATTATCATAAAATGTAAGTTAATTTCGGTAGACGTAGAAAATCAATTTAATCTGTTATCTGAAAAAAATGTCAAAAAATTATATAAATATATTCATTCATTAAAAACAAAATGTTATGCTTTTTCCAAACACTCGACTCTGTATTTATATTCTGAAAATTCAGTAAAAATTTACTTTACGTTAAACATTCAAAATATTTGGTCTTGTTAATTATTTGTTTAAAATTTTTATTCTTTGCATTAATTATTCAATTTGTGAAGAAATCAATATTGAATTTAAGAGATAGGATCAAAGTGTTGCCAAAATTGATTAAAGAAGCGAAACAATTAAAGTGTAGATAATAATCATGATTGATTCTAAAGACAATTATCGGAAATTAAATCATTTTTTGAGCATGTATGAAACAAAACAAACATTTCGGTTATTACAAACTAACTTATAGAGTAATCTTCTGGGCCTTTGAATGACAGTTCGGCTTAAAGAGGGAAACATCGAAAATGTTTATCTCTGAGTAACGCCTTTTCCTAATTATATTCCATTCAACAATTCCCATCAATTATTCATTGATTATTTTTCTTATATCAAAACATTTTCTATTGTTAATTAATTACATAGAAAGTCGATAGCGCAGTCACTACCGAACGTTTGAATTTGAATTTCTAATACCTGTGCTTCACAACAGTGATTGGTCTCAATCCTATTCCCAGTTTTGTTTTCTATCTTTGCTTTTGCTGACTGTAAAAAATGTATGAAATAAATAATTATCCCTTTATTTAAAGGCTTCAAACGTTTCCTTTTCTATCAAATTAATAATAAAAGTTAATTAGAATTACGAGGAATATAAAGACTGATTCAAAGAATAAGTTTAAAATAAATTTTAACAATCGATACTAACTTTTGAATACTTGAGTACTTCAAACAATGGTTACTATTCTAGCGTTTAAGGCGTAAAATACAATAACCTATTATTACATACATTTTTGATTTATAATAGAAAGGCTCTTAAAAACAAATGACTTTTTATGAAATGAAAAACTCTTGAGTACTGACAGAAAATTCTTATTTAAACTACTTTTGTGTGAAATAATTAATTTTTTGTTTGAAAACAGCGCTTAACAGAACTTCACAAAAGACTTGTGTTCTTACATAGTGTTGTTCAACAAATTTTGAAATACTAATGAGTTATTATTTAGAAATTCTTAGCTATTCATCCAAGTTATTTAAATTTTTATTTACTATGAATGTTATAATATCTTGATATTTAATTTTAAAATAAATTAAACAAAATTATATTTTTACTTTTTACTATATAAGATTAGTTAAATTTAGACATAATCTACAATTTATAATAAAACAAATTATAAAAGGTGAACATCTTGTGTTTAGTATACTAAAATTTATAACATTTTACTTATATAAATTAATTAAAAATTATTAAAATTAAAAATTGGCTAGATAAATATGGCAATATGTAGAAATTTGCCAAAATTAAATCAAATTAATATATAATAATTTACAATTTACAATTATAATTTTTTAATAAAAAAAATTAAAAGTTACACAATTTATAAGTAATTTATAATTAAGTTTTAAAATAGAATACTTTGTTATTTAACTTAAAACCAAAATTTCGATTTTATTCTATTCCATCGTAAAAATAATAACAATATCTTATTCTGTGCTTCAATTTTCTACTGATAGTGAATATACGGTAAAATAGTCTGAATATAGATAGTGAACAGACGTATGATTTTACAAAATTAAATGTTAGAAAGTCTGGCCATAGATAGCAAAGAAGCCGAGTTTATACCACAAACTACTGCATAAGCTATATGTATGTATAAACAGTATTTTCTAGTCATTAAAGTGGAGTAGAAGTATGTACGGTATGTGTGGATCTATGTATGTAAAGGTGGATTGCTCTGGGCCAAATCACAAGCTGATCGCTTTCAAAGAGATGCCGCACTCACTGCTCAGCCTATTCCTCACACATTGAATGCCTCACAAAATTCATCATTATTTAAGTAGTATTAAAAAATTCGCCTTATTTTGCACTTTTGAAAATTTCAATATAAAATGTTTTGCCTTAAAAATGCACTTTATTCAGCAAAATAACAATTTAATTAATTGTTGAATTTTGTTCTCTTCTAAATTGAGGTAAACTTTAATCGATAATAGGTTTATTAAATCAATAATTGCATAATTTATGAAAAGTAAACTTTTTTGGTTAATACCAACATATATATAAAAAATCTATTTTCTTATTAAATTATAATAAAGACGAATCGATTGCTTTTGTGTGAAAGTAGAAGAAACGCATATTTTTTTCTGGAATTATGTTTTGGTTAAAAAACCTTTGATTAATGAGTTGATAAAAATCAATAGAAAAACATAAAACAATTTCTGCTACTTATGATCAATTTGATTGATAAACTAAACAAATTTTATAATCAATTTTTGATTTTATAATAGATAATTAAATTCAATTATTATTTTTGACATTTGCTTATTATTCGCTTAATTTATTTGATTATAATTTAAAACTCTCATGCTTTATTTTTAATGTCGTGTTTTGCCAGTATTTTATTGATTTTTTTCAATTGAATCTCTGATGCGTTTAAAACCAGACATACAGAAGGGGGGATCAGCCAAAAATTCCCCTGATTTTGAAAATTGGGATTTATCTCCCCTAGCATTTGGTCCGCGAAAAGATACCCCCCCCCCTCGACATTGTACGGGTTTTGACCAAAATTAGCTAATTTTCTCTAAATTGGTGCTAAATCCGGTTTAAATCCAGTTAATTTAACTAAACTTAGTTTAAATCCAGTTAAATTAGGGAAAATTTTATCATAAATATATGGGTTTTTAAAAAAATCGTTTCCTTGATCCCTCCTAGGTTTTTGGCCAAAATTTTTGGAAAAATCCCCACCCTGATCCCCCCTGGATCGTCAGACCTTCTGAATCTCTGGTTTAAAACGCTATTTGTATTATATGTTGAACTCAATATTACTTTAAATAATTTGTTTTCTAATTTAAATATTAATTATTTAAAGATGTAAGAATACAAACATAAACAATAAATCTTCACAAGTTAAACTTAAATGACTTTAGATTTAAATTATATGTAAATAAAATAATAAAAAATTATGGAAATATTCTTTTCTTTGCTGCAAATGATGATATAATGACTCAAATTTGAAAAACTAAAGAAATTAAGTCTGAAAATGAATTTCTTAATTATTACTTCTATTAAATATTCATTTTATGCAAAAAAGAAAGAATTAAATCACAAAAGAGTGAAAATTATGAGAATTGAATTCAAACAAAAACCCATTTCCCGTCGAGTTGTCAAATGAGAGATTGTTTTTTGTGGACAAAATGTAGAATTTGTGTGATTTCTTAAATTGCTTGAAGTTTTGATTAAATATGTTGGAACTGGCAATAAAACACTTCCCTTTTAAGGTGGAATATATCAACTATCAAGCCTTCAGTTAATGTTTGGTAAGTCGTCAGTCGAGGCATTTGAGGCATAGCAAGCATTACAGGCATTGCAGGCATTACATACATAACATATCCGCCTATGGGCTACAAATCTACGGCTTATAAGCTGTTATCTAATTGAAACGTCATTTTTCTATAAAGTGTTTACGAGAGAGCCTTTGGCGCTGTGTTGGAGAAACTCAGGTATGAGAGGCTTGAGAGAGGTGTTCAAAATATACAGTATATCTGATATATTAGGTTAAAGCTATGCATCTATTAATTCAATACATAGAGCGCTGAATATCCAAAACAAAATGAGATTATTATTGTTATTATACAGATGTTATTTCACATAATATATTATACTCTGAAATAAAGCCAATTCTAACGAGAAGACAATTCTCTCTTAATTTATGCACTAAAGTGAACGCTCATGAAAAAAGTTTAATATGTTTTCATTTGAATATTATGTTAACTAATAAGTCGAAAACCGAACCCCGAGTTAAATATATTTGCGTTCCGTTTCTGTTCGGCTCTAGTCTTATGAAAAAGTAATATATTTCGGAAAAAATAAAACCCGAGTATATGTAGCCGCGAGTGCTTTCCCATCGACTCATTATTTAACTGAAATAATACTATAATTACAGACTATTCCTATGAAGATATTTTATATTAACTCTCGAAAGTCTAATATTTCTCTATCTTCTCCCCTTCCATGTGATGCAGTTATGTTATTCTATGTTATTCCAAATGTATGATAATATTTGCCACAAAATCATACATCAAATCAAATCAAATCTCACAACTCGTATGATTTTCGGCATATATTTTATGTTTTTATAAAAACTTATAATGAGTGCAAAGAGTCACACGTTTTGCTCTCCGATGGCTAATATAATACGTATTAGAGTTTAAACTGACTTACATTACATAGACACAAAGCCTGAATGCTAGGCCAGGTGTGAGCCAGTGATGGCTAACTATTACTACTCTTGTAATGAAAAGATGATTAAGATTTGACTGAATTTGATTCGAGCGCTCGAACTCATAGACTCGTTGTATTAAGCGAGAAATTGCCCCAAACTCAATTTTAGAGATAATTAGTAACAACAAAAACCTAAAGTCACGCAAAAGCCTCTATTAATTGGATTATATTGACACTCAATCACCTTATTATGATCTCAATTCGTTAGTTATTAATTATGGTATCGAATAAAAAATTAAACTTTCCCTAAATTTTTTGTTTCGGTTTTTGATTTTCTAATTATAAGCGAAAGAATGCGTTTTTTCTTCTTTTTTGAATTTTATTCATTAGTTTAAGACATGAAACAAATTAGTGCAGCTGGAGAATGGACGTGTCGATTAGTTGTCTAGGCCAATTTATCTGTGATAAAATACCAATTTGATCAAAAAATATTCCAAATTAATCGACGCAGAATATTTCAATTCAAAACTTAGTGAATAAATTTAATGGAATTTTTATTTTTATTTTAGAAATAGTCTCAAAGCTCTAAATAAAACGACGATTAGAACAGATGTCAATCAGGTATTGATAAAACGCCAAATGATATACTTAACACCAATTAATCAATTCGGGAATTAGTTCCTATAAATTCTAAATTAAATTCTTAAGTTATTTCTTGAAACTAATTTAGAAATTAAATTGAAGTTATGTTTTCCAGTTCTCTAAATATGAATGACCTAGATTCTTTAGCTAGATCAAAAGTGCTTCTTTATTTATATCCAAATTCCAATTTTATTTTATTTAAAAGTTAGTTGACTTGTGTCTTTTTAATAAACAGTAATGACTTAGACTTTCATATCTTGGTTAAAAAGTGTTTGAATTACACTTATCAAGAATTTCAATTGATCAATTTAAAACATAATTATCAAAAGTTTATTATAATTATTGTTAAAAAGATTTGTTTTAGAATACACATGTTAAATTTGATTAATATAGAGTTTGGAAAAAATAAACTAAATTATTAATTTAAAATTACGTTTTATGCAAATTAAATAATATTTATTATTTGCTTGTCAAGATTTTCAAGTCTCGCCCGAAATCTTTAACTCTTGGTTTGAAGTACAACACAAATAATGAAATATTAAATACAAACAGTAAGTGATTTAACTTTAATAAACAGTTTAAAAAGAGAGAATTTTATTTATTAATTTAATCTAAATTACTTGTTTATCTCATTAAACAAAATGCAATAAATACGTCAATACTGCTGATGATAAACCAATTAGTGACTCATTTACTGTTTTAATAATAAAGGCTTTTGTATTAAAATCAAAAAACAATTTCTTTAAGGGATAATAAAAATCTAAAACTAAAAGAATATTAAAGTCTGACACAAATAGATACCCTATTTGTATGAAGGCGCTTTATATATTGGATATTGCTTTTTTGTTTAGTTTAATAGTTTGTTTAATCAGTAATTATTTTTGACAATTAATTTGTAAACAAAACTAAAAAAACTAAAATATATTTTCAAACCTTTTTCAACTCATAGAAACACATAAAGTGATAAATATTTTTGAAGTTAGTTATTATCTAGAAGACTTTGTGAAGAGTACAAAGTTTTGTTGCTAATTCGTATTTGAAATCTCGTTAATTACAACTTTGAGTTAATTTATATGGACTCAAAAAGTTGAAAACCCCATAAATAATTGACAAGTTTAGAACAAACGTTGATAAGAATGGCGATAACTAACTATATTTAGCGTTTGGACTAATGATTATAGAGATCTCAGAAAAAAGAAGTTTATTTCTGTTCGTTTCCCGACACTGGAAAAAAATATATGAATTATTATTTTATACTGTATTTGCATATTAATTAAATAATAAGAACTTGCTTATCTGGCACTGACAGCTGCAAACACATCAGAGCTCTATTCAAAAACATTACTGATTTGCATAATTGACATTCTGTAAGAAATGTTTTGCAATAAAACTTATTATTACTTTGGAGTTAGTTTTGCATATTTTATATTCGCTCCTCTCATCATCTCATCCATACAAGTGTATTGCAATTGCTATTCTAAACTTTAGTTCTTAACTCTTGGGAACACTTTTTAACAAGTTTAACTAATTTATAAACTAGTAACGAATCATGCTCGAGTACATAATGTTCGGCATTAAACACTATTAAAATTTTGAGCAGGCTGAAAATTAAATTTAAAAACGAATCATCTACTGTATTCAAACATAAAGTGTAATCAAAGTAAATGTTAAATTTTATGCTTAATTGAGCAATATATTGATTTAGTTTGATAATGCAATCTTTTCATTAACTTATATAAATTTATTTTTAAAATAATTTTTAATTTTTTAGACTTCAAGTGCTAAATAAATAACATTGTCCTCAAACATTGCACTGTAAAAAACAATTTATTAAAACATTTAACAACTCAAAATTTTTAATAATTTTGTTATAAATTTTAACAATTTTCTTACAAAAAATACATAGTTCTGATTATGTAGATACAAATAACAGTTTAAGTTTAAATTTAAGTTATAAGTTTGAAAATTTCCAGCTATTAATGTTTTAACATAGCTATCAAAATAACTTGAATAATATTTTTCAATATATATATATATAATGAAAATTGTTTAAAGAGTGTTAACTGCATTAAGTAGAACAACTCGACGCTATACTTATCACAAAAAAGTTCAATCATTAAGAGACTGAACACAACTTTAATAGCGATTAAAAATACAAATGTAAGACAATGTTTGACAAATGCAAACCATGAATGATTGAAATGGAAATAAGAGTAGTTTTCAATGCCTATGCCAGACAGTAGACGAGAAATAATAATTTAAAACAACAGAAGAAAAAGGCTAATCAATCATTCATTTCAATTATAATGCCGTCTTTTTTTGATAGAGTAATACTGTTTTGTTAATGTATTTATCGAAGACTAAGCAGAACGCGTGACAAGAAATGCTGTAATACTGTCGACACCATTAGCTCTCCAAATGATATATAAGTTAAATGAAAGGGCTATTGACACTGTTTATGCTCAAAATGAATGTATTGAAAAATAGCTGTTAAACTACACCTAATTTGTCACAAATAAAATTGATGTATTCATACATTCGCATACGAATCGAGTTTCTGTCAATTTGAAACTCCAACCGCTTTCGTGTGTTTGCCATCAGAGCCTTCAAAGCCTGAAGAGACGTATCTAATAATTGCTCCAAACTTTCGAAATTAACTTTTTTCTGTTCCAAACTTCGGTTTAGACATTAGCCATATATCAAATTCGGTGCTGATATAAAAAAAAGTTACAATAAAAGCCAATTCAAGCAATAGCTGTGATTATCAAATGGAAAGACAAGTACAGTATTGGTGTTGATGTCTATTGCCTTCCAACTGAGCGGAAGTTCTTTGTAAAAGGTTTGGCGTTAAAAAAATCCACCTCTACTGCGATACTGACATTTAATTATTTTTAATAGAACTCCAGCTCCAGAACCACGTTCTCGGCATAGGCTTAGAGCAACTGTGCGACTGATCCACACACTTCTCATCAATTGTGTTCTACACGGATATACTGTACATACAGTGTAGTGAAAGACTCGCAAAACTATTTATTAATGTTATATTCAATGCTATGTTTATATGCTGTCCATTCAAACATAAATAATAATAAAAAGAGAAAAAAAGAAAATTCACAAAAACTTAACCATTTATTACATTTAAATGCATTACAAACTACACAGTATTTCAAATCTAAACTTTCGATTGGTTTTTACAAATGCATAAAATGTAGTCAAGACTTGTATTATAATATTAATACATAAGCAGTCGTAACGAATAAAAATAATATAAATAATTTATTAAAATAGTGAATAGGTTTGTGAAAAAAGTCAATTGAAGCCATGAAAACGCACTGAGAATTAGATTTGTTTTGCAGCACATCTTCTGATGTAATTTTGTGTTATTAAACTCGAAAACGCTATTAAACTGTTGGGTAATTAGAATCGTATGTTTAGCCCCAGGCGTGACATTGAGAGAGCGGTCTCTCTCTTATGTAAAGATGTTTTGTTTTCGCTTCCGAAAGAATCACTAAACCTATCATAAGTGACACCATTTAGAGCTAATTATTCTCGGCTTTGAAAATGATTGCAAACATAAGAATAAATTTTAGGAATTATATCAAAGATATGTAATAGACATCAATAATATGAACAAACAATAAAACGATTCGAATATATAATTTGAAATACAGTATACAATAGAATTACAGAAAAACATTTCCAATTAAATTAATCACATTATTGATGCGTTTCTTTGTTATTGATTTTTTGGCAAAAATAATTGAGTTTTTTCCTAAACAATTCGGTTATTGTCATTCATTTATTTGCATACTAAACATGTTATTGATTACATGCTTTGCAATTCATTTTTAACAATGAAAAAACATTAAGAAAATTAAAACACAAGTCGACCTAAAGAATAGATTTGAGTTTTGCCTATTTTCTAATACAAAGTTTTTTTTGCAAATAGGACTTCAAAAACAAATTGTTTGACTGAATGTCTGTAGCAGGACATAAACAAACAGAACTTCACGCAAACCTAACAATAGCTCTTAATTGTCTGCAAATTAGGAATACCCACACCGGGCACGGCATAATTGCACGGGTATGACTGGCTTATGTCACCATTTGAAAGTATATAAACTTTTAATTGCAGTGTTAAATCAAAAACTAAAATTACATATAAACACAAAATACTATTTTTAATAATAATTCTGTCAAGTGTAAACTTTGTAACTTTTTCGTTATTCATATTAATGTCAAATTAAATACAAATTAAATGTATTGATAAATAATTATTTATATAAGTTTTTAGAACAAATATAAAATAATTATTATGCAAATTAAAATATAATCAAAAAAAAATTTGTTAAAATAAATATTTTCTAAAAATACTTAAAACCTTAATTTAAAAAACAATAAGAATTAAAAAAAATATTATTTTAAAACTCATTAAGTATTGCAGAATACACTTCTAAATATTTATTTTTAAAATATTAAAATATAAATTTTAAAAACAAAGTTGTTACATGTTAAATCTATAAAATAATTATTATAATCAATCATTCGGTGTAATTGAATTAAATTTGAAAAAATTAAAACAAAAATTTATGTGATTTAAATCAAACATTTTCAATTTATCAATATCTTAGATAAAAATTATTCTTCTAAACTAAAATATTTTAATTGTTTCTCATTTTAATGTTTTTAACAAAAAGAAACTTTTATTTAAATTATTTAGAAAAATGTCATTTTGACAAATACACGAAATTATATATCACTAAGCAATAAAAAAAACAATTTTTACATATTTAATGTTTAAAAATATTTTGCATTCACATTTACAGAATTAATTAAATTAGTTTATATTCTCATAATTTCATTTGTATAAAATCATTTGAATTCGGACTTGAGTAATAGTTGAGTTTATAAATAATTCGCTCTTATTATATCAAATTAACTCTTTTAAACATTAATTTTAAATAAAATAAATGTTTTGACTCTGCGTTAGAAAAAAAAAGACAAAAACATAAATAATTAATAATTTTGTTTCTTTATTATCACTATAATGGTGTAAAAGTTGTCGTTAAAAAATAACAAATTTTAATACATATTTATTACCATATTTTCATGACTCTACTTAAATGAAACGAAACAAATTAAGAATCAGTAATAATAAAAATTGAAAAAAATATTTTAAATGAGAAAGTATTCGCGTTATGAATATAAATAAGTAGTAATTCAAGCGATTCAAGCGTTTAATTCTTTTAAAGCAACGAAAATGAAGAAAGTGTTGGAAAACACATTTTGGGTTCAATGGTAGTGATGAGATGAACTGTTGTTTCAATTAAAAAAACATATTATGTCTATAATTGGCAATTTCTCAAAATTTATATTCATTTAAACAGGCATTTAAAAAATTATTTTAGTTTAGAACTAATTTTGTTTTTTAATTGATTTTATATGCCTAGGTGATTTCACATAGATTGTAACATAATATCCTTAATCAGAAAATGTAGCTAGATATTAAATGACAAAATATATTCTAAAACTTTAATGAGGATTGGCAGATAACGAGGCTTTTTGTCAATTTGAAAACATAATTTATTTAATATTTTTAATTTTTAGAATTGAATCAAATAACTTGAGTCGCTTTTTACAAAAATTATATTTAATATAATATTAATAATTTGTTTAAATAGTGGACAAACTTTATGGACACCGAACGCATAGTTTTAGCTAAAAATAGATTTTATTTCGATTAACAGTATTTCAATTTGCTTTAAGAATAATTAATGCTACACTAATGTTAATTTATAAAGTTACAAGGCAAAATATATTTTATTGGATGAAACAATTACAATTTGATATATACTAATATTTTTTGTGCTCAAAATGTTAGTTTCATATAATAAACAGCTATTAGGCGTCCAAATGATTGTCTAATATTAAAGCAATAATTGCAGTAAAAGAGAATAATTGAATGTCACATCACGTCTACTGAATGAACAATACTCTGTAATTGCAAATTCGGTTATATTGCTATCACTTCCAGCATATTATCATTTCTTTTATTGATATCATTTCTGTGTTTTGTTTTAAATTTATTTTTTATTTTTATTGCTTTTAGTGTTATTGCAATCAAACTATAGCTATGGCTATGGTTTGTGCCGTTCCCGAGCACTTGTGTAGACGATCTGAATACACAATGAATTTTTGTTTAATTTTTATGACAATTGTTTTGCTTTTGTCGCTTTGAAATCTCAAAAGTAGTTCTACAATGACTGAGAAATGTTGAAACGTTTTGATCATTAGAAGAGAGTATTAGTATTGAAGTATATAATGTATACTACAGTACAGTATATACTGTATTAGGTAAGAGAATAAGTGAATGAGAGTTAGTTAGCGAAGTGTCTAAAGTGTCTATAAATATAAATTTAGTTAGCCTTGAGTTGAGTGAAAGCGACTCCGTTTTAGCGATTGAAAAATGATTCGATGATAATGACCAGTTAGGTGTGAGGCCAGACAGGCATTCGGGCTGAGGCCGACACTGAGGCCCTCAAAATATCAAAATAGTCAAATATAGAGAAATGTTTTTTAAATGTGTGATTGTTTAGGTGAGAGCGCGCTCTCTCTCTCTCTCTCTCTCTCTTTTTTTCTCTCTCTCTCCTGCTCTCTCCTACTCTCTCCTACTCTATGTGTGTATATATTCGGCAAATCGTGTGATCCAACGATTGAAGCAATTTATGTAAATTATGTTCAGAACTACTATATAATTGATATTTGAGGCCATTCTCAATAAAACAGTCAGATTGAGCCCATCCGTACTGCATCTGTACGGCCGGTGCAGTAAATGTTGGCTAAAGACTCTTTACATAATCTGAATGCGAAACACGTCCATAGAATCGCTAATTTGTACCCAAGCCATGGACAGGTTGGTCGGTATGATGATCAGTGGCAGTGCGAGCAGAGGCAGTAGAGGCAGAGCCGTGGCCTGTCGGGTCGAGACACGCAGATCTCTCATTAGAGACACGACGGCCTCATTATAAGTGCTTCTCTCAGTCGCACTCATTAAGAGATCCAATGTTTTCCGGAAAATAATTAATCCGAACTATAATTTATTTTTGCCGTTTATTTGTCCTCAAATGGACACTTAGGGTCTGCTTGTGTGCCACCATCTGAATCATCATTACACACATTAGACACCAGAAGAATATCAAATCTTTTATTCATCAAATATATGAAGCGTTCACTTCAAACACTTTTCCTATTATTTAAATTCAGTTTTTTTCTCATATTTTTCTTTGTCTAACCAAACCTTTTTCAGAGTGTACTTAAACTTCAATTTTTTTTAACTCAAAACTTTATGTCATATAAGTTGAAAAAACTTAAATTTCAAATTAATTTTTTTCCAGAAAATTAAACAATAAATTGCTGTAATATTTTAGTTAATAGTGTATAGATTAGTGTATAATTGAAAATTTAAGACTAATTTATGGCTAATTTTTTCAAACTTTTAATTTTTCATTGTTTTAAAAAGATATATCAGTTAATAGTTTCCATAAATTAAATTTTTCCCTATTTGGTGTAGAATTTAAATGCGATTTATGTCGATTCAGATGAAAAGATTGTCTCACACTTAGAATCTCACATATCTTTTGCATAAATAATATTTCGAAGCCATTAATGTTAATCAAAAGTCAGACATAATATTCTTTCTATTTAAGCCTTTTTCCGACTGCTTTAATAAGTCAACACTCGTTTGACAAATAATTCTTATAAATCATTTTGTTTTGCATTTCGTTTTGGTTCACTGAATCACATGTTATAAAAACAAATTTATCAATTAAATGTTAAACTGAAATGATTCAAGATCATTTTAATTTAGAAAATACTCTATGTAACAAAATTTAGAAAAAACAATTTATCTATCGGCATGTATCTTGTTATTATAAGTTCTTAAATGCAATTTTATTGTAATTTCGAAATATAGCTATCGATCAGTCGTTAATTTGTCAATTATCCAAAAAAAACACTAAATTGAAAAACAACTTTAAATCAGATAATTGGCAATTAATTGAAGTTTAAAACCAGCTTTTTGTCGCTTTAATTATCAGATTATTACTAAATAAAAGCTATTTTTTATAATAAAAATAAAGATAAAAAAAAGTTAAAAATTAGTTTTTAATGAAAGCTTTGAAATTAAGTTATTTTTACTAAAAATACATTAAAAACAATTTTTTAACAATGTATTATTTGTGCCAAAGTTTCACAATAAGTTATGTACTAATTGGTGCAAATATTTACAATGGCAAAAATTAAATATAATAAATTAATTGGCAAGCTAACTTAATAAAAAAAAATTTTATCTTTTGTAATTGAAATTAAATTATCTCTTTAAAAGAATTTCTGCAATAGATATCATTAAATAAATGTCTGTAGACTTAAAGAATTTTTGAACAGAAAGGTTGGTTCAAATTAATCTAATATTAAATTACTTTTTTCATTCAATTTCTAGTTTTCCTAATCGAAAGAAATTATAAGATTTTGTTTGTTTTCTTTCGGCAACAATTCGATGGCTTATTATTAGAAAAGATTTCCATTTTCCGACTCTTTTGATGAATCTATTAAACACTTAATTTTTTATATAAAATCTTCCTTTCTAACTTAAGATTTATAGTCATTACGGCGTAATTATTTGATTGAAGACTTGAGACCGAGTTTTTCATAAAGACTTATTGATAAAAAATAAGTTCAAAAGCGGGTTAAACCGAAACTGCAAATTATCAAAAAGCCATCCATTTTAGTGATAAATTGATGTAATGTTAAGCTAAATATGAATTATCTGAATATTTGTTGTATTGAAAGTACACACTATTCGAAAGGCATAAAAACATAAAAACGAGTTTATATCAAAAAAATTGTATGAAAAAAGATGAGATAATAATTTGATTTCGAAAATAGCATAAAAGGGATAATACATTAATAAATCTTTCGATCGCAGTCTGCTATTCAACTTTTGACGAGTGTTTTACAACTTTCTTCATATGGATGAGTCGAGTCGTATATACCTGTAAATGATTATCGAGTGAAACATGACTTGAGCTGAGTCTGAGTCTGGCCTAAGGTAATGGAATGACGGCCTGAGTTAACGAGTCAACTACTTTATTAAAGAGCGGTAGAGAGCGATCGCTAAATTGTAGGCTGGGCTCAAACGCCAGAGCAGAGCGTTTTGGAGTTGCAAACACCGATTGCTCACAACTACTACATCACTGCATCACTACATCAGTGCATCACTACATCGAGAAACTACTGCTGCGGACGGCTATCAGACATAAGAGTCGGCATTAAAATTAGGCAATAAATGGTCTGAAATGGTCTGAAATGTCAAATTTGGTTACGTTTGGCAAACGGCGGCCCTTTGTGTCACACCTTTAAGAAGCGAAACGTCTTAACGCCCTTCGGAACTCATAATAATATTTTCTTATTTTACTTTACGACAGGTTTTGTTGAAAGGCCTGAATTTTGCCGTTAATTATAGAAATTTGAAGATTAGAGAGAATTAGTCTCAGATATATGAACCCTATTTTTGAAGACACCCTTCAAATGATAGCATATTTTTATATCAATTTTTATTCCATTCTTAGTTAACAATATATAAAAAGAAGATTCACTTCTGAACTGTTATTTGAATTCTTTCGCATTCAATATCAAAATATAATGAATCGAAACGTTTTATTCGGTTAAGCGTTGAATGTGAGAGGTTTGGCACGAAATTCAAAACTCTTGCCTCTCGACCGACAATCGATAGTATTTGCGCTAAATTCTAATTAATATTGACATACAGTCATTGAAATAACAATTTTTACTATAAATATTAATACTACAACAAAGTATAGGTTAAATTGATATTTTTAGACAAAAATTTATTAATTTTAAAACTCAACAAACTCTCAAAACATTATTTTTACAATATTTTTTGTTGCTGTACTAGATAATATTTAAGTGTCATTACTGTAAATTGATTTTTACAATTTTTGTCGAAAAGAATTTTAAATAATTTTAATTAAGTTGTCATTTTAGTATTTATAATTCTAGTTTTATTTGTTAATAGCCTTATGTTAGCTTTATGTCATATAATTTATTGTTTTAATCTATTAATAGTCTTATTTTATAATATTTCTAAGTTTTGCTTTATATCAAAACAAACTTTGCTTTTTAAAACAAAAATAAAATTTTATATTATTTGTAAAAATAAGATAACATTATAATTATATCAATTTAATTTTTTAAATGGATCAATAATAATAAAATTGCAAATTTTTAAATTAGATTAATTATATTTTAAAAAATTTTGTGTCAAAGTCAGTGTATGTTTAATTAATAATTACAAAATATAAATTAGTTTTTTAGTAATTTAATTCAATAAACAATTTTAAAAATATTTGCTCAGATTAATTGTTGATTTAATTTAAAAGTAGTAAACTTGAAAACTTTAAAGACACAATATATTAGTATTCTGCATTCAAGTTTAATAATTATCAAATAATTTATAATAAAGTTTATATTATGACCACGATGATTTTTTTTCGATAATAAGTTTAGTAGCAGATCCCTAAGAATATCTTAAGTCAAAATACATTTATAGATCAATTCTATTTTTTACTTTTTTAACTTATTAATAAGTTATTATTTATTTGAGTAATTTTATAGTAATCAAATTATTTATTTTCAAAATTAAACAAGTACAAGTTTACTAATAAAAATTTGAATACTATAACATTACTCAAATAAATAATAAGTTAAAAAAAAGTAAAACATAGAATTGATCTGTGAATGTATTTTGACGCAAGATATTCTTAGGGATCCGCTACTAAACTCTCTATTGAAAAAAAATCCTCATGATTATGACCAACTCATACATATAACATACCTGTGCTGCTATTCAGTAGAAGTTTTAATAATTATATTGTTAGCGACTAAGATACTCACAAGGAATGTTAAGCAAGGCTCCGCTTTCTATTATCAAAATTTTTTGTGGGTTAAAAGTCCTTCTAATACAGATCATATTTATGAAAAAATTATCGGCGGAAAGTAAAAAACAAAAAATTTTTTCTAACTGTAAATAACCCATTTTTAAAATAAATAAAGCTAATTTTATTAATTAAGCTGCTTTTAAAATTTATTTATTATTGGTACTAAGATATTTATATAAAATAGGTCATATTATATCAAAAACTTGAGAATTGATTATTTTCAGTTTTTAAAAAATATTTTGTTTTCCACATAAAATTTTTGTTTTTCACTTTCCGCAGATAATTTTTTCATAAATATAATTTTTATTAGAAGAGCTTTTAACCCATTAAAATTTTTGGTGATAGGAGGCGGGGCCTTGCTTAACATTCCTTGTCAGTAAAACCGCTTTAAGTATTACCGTTCAAAATGTTTGTTACTTAATCTTACTAAAGAGTATCCAAAGTAAAAGTAGCATTTGCCTCCTTATATATATATATTATATCTTTAATTAGTATACGTAATCTGCGTATGAACTCAATTGGCAGTCTACTAAAACCTGGACTTGCTATATTTAGTTAACAAGCAAAAAAGCATATCTATAATGTTCTAGTATGCCAATTTCAGAACATTGCAGATACACTGTTTTTGTATATTTTATTTTGTACAATAAACAGTTATATGCCAATAAATAATTTTTTAAACTCTGAAACTTATCAGTATTTCAAAATTATTAAGAATTTAAAAGTGTTAGTTATATTATTAACCAGGATCGTGAAGTTAGATCAGTAAAAAAATCCTGATTTTAAAATTTGGCATTTATCTCTTCTAGCATTTGGTTCAAGAAAAGGTACCCCTTCGATTTTTTATCAGCCGCCAAAGACGGCTGGCAAATGTTTTCGGATTTAATCTAGTTAAATTAGGCAAAATTTTCTTATAAATATATGAGTTTTTTGAGCGTTTTTGGAAAAATTCCTCCTCTGATACCCCCTAAGTTTTTGGTCAAAATTTTGGGGAAAATCCCTCTCCTTATCCGCCCATGGATCGGCCGACCTTCTCTATTCCTAATTATTAACAAAAAACAATACAATATATTAGGTAAAACCGAAAAAAGGCGGGGTTTGCTTTAACTGTATTTTAATTTTAAAAAATTTAAGCTTGCTATTTTGTGGAATCATTTTAGTAGATTTTATTATTAAAATTTAAACTTTATTCATCAACTCTATTGTGGAGAAGTTACCATTTGATTTATATATGCCAAAAATGTTATTTTAGTTTTTTCAATTTGTTTATAAATAATAAAAGTTAGAACATACAGACAAATTCAATCGAAGTCAGACGAAAAATTTTGCTATTAAATAAATATATGTTGATTTTAATGATAGGATAGCTTGTATATTTTTAATACTTAATTTAAGTTTTAAACTAATATTGAACTTAAAATAGATTTACAAACTTTATTTTAAACTTGTGTTTATTACACATATTTTAATTAAAACAAAAGTTTAAAAATAAAAATGAGATAAAATGATTATAAGTTTCAAACAATTTTAATGAAATTTATTGACTTTGATTTTAAACATCACTCTAATTATTTATTTATCAAAGTTTAAAATTAAAAACTTGTATGTTTTTCCATCTTTTAAACTTAAATATAGCTATCATTTCATACTTAATAAAAGTTTAAAATTGGATATAAAATGTACAAGCTAACCTATTTATAGTTCTATTATATAGCAAAATTTTCGTCTGACTTCGATTGAATTTGTCTGTATATAGACTCATATACTTGTATACAGTATATATGGCTATGAGTCTACGTATAGTACATATTATATAAATATTGTATTTACTGTATATATTGATATTTCCAATAATACTGATTGTTATTTATTATAAGTTAAACTTATATTTATTATATTTTCTAATTAAACCGCATTAATAAAAAGTAAAAATAAAAATTTGTGTATTTATTGATCAGTTTATGTATTAAAATTAGGTTTAAATTTAGGCTTAGATTTGGCTGAAGTTTTGTATTACGAATCGATTAGAGCCGACAATTAAAGCCTGTCATCAAAGTGTCCAAACATTTACTTAATAGTCGATTAGTGCTTAGTTTGAATCGATTTTAATAATTAAAATCAATTAATAATTCAGTTAATCAATTGAAAAACTGTTTAAATAATGTTTGAAACGCGAAATAATAGCAATATTTAAGTTATAAATGAGTGGATTATGGACTTGTGCTCTAATGGCCTGAAGATATCGATAAAAAAGATGGCAATAATGGTATTGTTTTATAGTTTTAAACTATTGATAATTTTAAAGTAAATATCTGACGAATAATTGTTTTGTCGTTTGAGGTGCTGTTGATATACAGTGAAGTGTCGACGAGGTCTTCGTCTTCGGCCAGAGTTTCCGTCTGTAAGACAAACAAAGTTAAGGTATTATAAGAATAGATTTGAGTCTAAGATTGAGACCAATTGAGTCTAATCCTAATAAGCATTCATTTGTCGAACCAAACTGTAGGCCAACTGCGATACGGAGGCGCTATCGTTCTTGTGGTCAATCAAGCGCAGTTCTCCATCCCCTCCCTCCTACTTCTTCGGCACAATACACGTGCCTTACTCTCGAGTTTGGGATTCGATTCCAAGTCGAGTAAAGCTTGCCTTCCAGAGCAGTGACAGTATATTCTTCGAGTTGGACCTAATGGACGCGTACACCGTCTCGACGCTCTCGAACTGCCAAATGCTGCCCAGGGGTGTCAAACTGGCCGATATACTGCCCAATGAGCTCTACAGGAGATTGAAAAGACATTTGGATTACGTTCGCCTGAAGTTGCCCTCTTGGATGACACCCGACCAGAGGGCGCGCGGACTCTATGCCGAGTACTTATACAATGCAATTACCGGCAATTGGGAGCGAAAGAGACCCGTTTGGGTCATGTTGATGGTTAACTCCCTCACTGAAAACGACATCAAGTCCAGAGGCATTCCCGTGCTTGACTTGTTTTTGGCACAGGAGGCACAGCGGCTCAACAAAAAAATTGGATCAGTTGAGAAAGTATTACAAATATTTCAATATATATATTGATTACTAATTCTGTTTTTCTATTCGACTTAACATAATATATTCAGATAATCTAATTTCAATTTAATTAAAAATTTTAATTATTAATTATATTTGAATTTTAGTTATTATATATATTAATCTTTAAGCATATATTTAATCCGAATGATAAAACATACCGAATATAAACATTAATACTTAAATAATCTATTTGTTTAGAAATACCGACTTTATATATCAATATATCAGAGCTCTTATTCAGAGGTCGGCCGAATAAAAAATGAATTTAAATTGTATTTATAGCCAATTTACTGGATGTTAAAATACAGTCAACTACCGATTTTGAACTGTCATGACTCATGACTCGTGATTAGAGAGTTTTCAATACAATTTTAATAGAAGTCAATGTAAATTATATTTCAGTTTTATCCGTCTCTCGGTTTTGTGCCTCAATTTTCAGTCCATACCCCGGTTACTGTCAACTGTACTTGTTGCTATTAAAATTATAAACTCTAATTAAACAAATTCTAGCTGACTCATCTTTGCAATCTCTGCTAAATTTGAAATTGATTTTACTCCAAATATTAAAGAATAACTAAAAGTTTTTGAAACTTGTTTCTGGCTCATATTTTAAATTTTTGTTAGTTTTACTCGCTTCTTTACATATTTTAGATTAAATCAAAAATGTTAAATTTTCTTTTTTTTAATTTTTTCTGTTATAGAATTTTATAAAGAATTTACCACATTGATAGTTTTATAAAAAATTTAACTAGTTATTTTGTGGCATGATAAAATTTTTTTGCCATGATTCCCGTTTACTCGTTCACTGCTTTAAAAAACTTAATTACTGTTTTGGAACATTTAAAGCAATTAGAAGCGAACTATATTAGTTTTAGCTGCAAATGGGGGCGTTAGGGGGCTTTTTGGCTGTAAAGTTTATATGGGGAGAAAATAAGACTTTGGTTTTTATGGTTAAGTAGCATGATAAAAACCATTTAAAATAACTAGAAACATAATTTTAAGACAAAAGAATTAAAAATACCAATTTTTAAGTCAAATGGTAAACAAATTGCATATAATTTATAAAGAAATCATATTTTATATTGCATAAGAAATACAGCCAAATAGCCCCCTAACGCTCCCATTTGCTGCTAAAACTCAAATAGTTAACTTCTAATTGCTTTAAATATTCCAAAAACAGTAATCAAGCTTTTTTTAAAGCCGTGAACAAGTAAACGGGAATCATGGTTAGTAAAAACTGGACAAATTATAAAAATTTAAACAGTGCAATTTGTTAATATTAATACTGGGCGCGTGACCAGTAAGTTATACACTGAGGTGTGTCTGGTGGGTGTTTTTGTTTAGGTTTTGTTGATGTAGTTATTGTAGTTTTTGTGATATTTTGTGCCTCGTATCTCGAAAATGGTAAAATTATCTTCATGGATTTTTTATTTTAAAATGTGTATTTACCCAGGCATGAATTTCCATAAGGTGCCAAAAGATAATTATGGTTTTTTATGTATGTTCCCTAGGTCGGACAAAAACAAATTTTTGGTTTTCCCACACTTTATGGATTTCTAGATTAGAAGTACTTTACTAGATTTTATTTGGGAGATGTAATTTTTAAATCAATTTGGTGTTTTTGCAACCTGCCCTCTTATAATCCAGACCCATTTATATTTTGTATAACTTACTGGCAATAAAAATAATTAAATATATATATTTTTTTGTATTAAAAACATTTGACCTGGAACAATTTTGTTTGATACGACAAATTTAAAGGAGGTTTAACCATATTTTTCCGGCGGGATTAATTATTCGAGTATTATAGATCTCATCAAAAGACACCTTTTTGCCATTGGAACCATATTTTTAAAAAATTTATTTTTCGAGTTATTCAATATCAAAGTTTTGACTTCAATGGAAATTTGGCCAAAATTCCAATTTTTAAAAATTAATTTGACCCCCGTCCCCCACTTATTTTCGCGTGAATTTTTTTTTGAATAATCTACTAAAAATAAGGAAGTTTTTAAACTCGGTTTCAAAGTGTGTTCACGAGATTTTTTGTATTTTTTAAATATATATTTTATATTGCAACAACATGTGGACTAACCAAAACTGTGACCAGTAGGCATCAGTGACGTTTGCCGTAATTCAAGTCATAAAAGTGTGCAAAACTCGAATTAGAGTCAGAGTCATAATTATAATCATAGAGTCAGAGTTAAAATCAGAGTTAGAGTTAAAGTAAGAGTGTTTGTTTGTGTTTGTGTTACACTAACTCTAATTTTAACTCTGACTCTATGATTATAATTATGACTCTGACTCTAATTCGAGTTTTGCATATTTTTATGACTTGAATTACGGCAAACGTCACTGATGCCTACTGGTTACTGTTTTGGTTAGTCCACATGTCGTTGCAATATAAAATATATATTTAAAAAATACAAAAAATCTCGTGAACACACTTTGAAACCAAGTTTAAAAACTTTCTTATTTTTAGTAGATTATTCAAAAAAAAATTCACGCGAAAATAAGTGGGGGACGGGGGTCAAATTAATTTTTGAAAATTAAAATTTTGGCCAAATTCCCATTGATGTCAAAACTTTGATATTGAATAACTCGAAAAATAAATTTTTTAAAAATATGGTTCCAATGGCAAAAAGGTGTTTTTTGATGAGATCTATAATACTCAAATAATTAATCCCGCCGGAAAAATATGGTTAAACCTCCTTTGTTAAACTTGCTACGCATACAAGTGGGATGTTTTTAAATAAGCAAATCTTTATAATTTTACAATATTAATGATAGTTATAATTAACAAGATTTTAAATCGAGCAAAGTAACAAAACGTACAAGAGTATATCTTAACTTAAAATTAATTTACAAGTCAATTTACTCAAAATTTTATTTGTTTAGTTTTAAAAATGATTAATTGTAACAAGTTAAATATTTTTGTCATTACTATCAGTTTGATTGGTATGACTATTTTTGGCAATATTTTAATATTTATTTCATTAATAATTACCAGAGAATTCAATCTCATAGTTCAAAAGAGTTAATTAACATTTTATATCATTTGCTAGTTGTAGCCACCGGTAGATATTGCAGATATATTGTTTTTGTATGCTTAGTATATGGTATAAAACGTTAATTAACTCTTTTGAACTATGAAATGTGCCCATCTCTGATAATTACTAATTAGTATTGGAGTTTAATATAAACTAATTTCTAAAAATTGCTGTGAATTGTTTTGAAAGATCAAGAAAGTTTTATCTATTATTAAAAATTAATCTATGAGTTGATTTGGGTTAAGTTATGTTTCGGGGTTGTTTTTTAGTTTTGCTCGAAATAAAATCTTTCTGGTTATAATTTTTAAAATTAAAAAGATTTTACCAAAAACATTTTAAAAAATAAAACAATAATTTGTATAACAGTTTAAACTAATCATACTTTAGTTGAGGAATTAAATTTTTAAAAACTAAAATTAATAAATTTTCCTTGAAATTTAAGAGTATTTAATATAACATTTTTAAAGTATTATAAAAGTTTGCTGTATAAATTTAAAGGAAATTGAATCAATTTCAGTTATAAAAAACTAATTTTATAAACTAAATTATGAGTCATAATTTATGACACATAATGTTGGTTATATTTAACTTAAAGTTTTTAATAGTTTGTTTTTATTTTTAAAATGTTTTAGGTAAATAATTTTTAATTTAAATAATTTTTGGTTTTTTATGCAAAATAATTAATATATTGTGATGTAACTACAGTAATAATATGACTATTTATACCTAAAAGTCGTACTACTATAACCAACTATCATACTCAGAGATGATTTAATCTCATAGTTCAAAAAAGTTAATTAACATTTTATTCCATTTGCTAAGCATACAAAAACAATATATCTGCAATGGCCACTGGTGGCCATCAATGGCCATTGCAGATATGTTGTTTTTGTATGCTTAGCAAATGATAAAAAAGTTAACAAACATTTTAATTTCTTATCTTTAAATCGTCTCTGATCATACTTGTTTACTACACCCGTCTAACATACTTGACTACATACTCGTTATACCTGAACACCATGCCCATCGTTTATTTTTAGTTATCATACCTGACATCTATTTACTATTACTACGAAAATTGTTTGTATCTAACATCCACTACACCCAACTACAATATCTAGTTACTTTAATTGTCGTCGGGTAGTTGAGCATAATTGCCAAATATAGTGGTCGGGTATGTTGTCGGATAATAGTAGGATATGATCATTGATTAGATCTTTCCAAACCAGTTCTAATAGGACTAATAAATAAACATTAATGCTGGTATAAATCATCTAGTATAGTTTGACAGTTGTGTCAAATAAATAAATAGTTACAAATAAATGTAAGGGAGCAGTAAAACAAAGCAATATTCTTTAATCAATATATTTTGAATAATTTTAAAAACTTATTTTATCAAATATTAAATTAATTTACAAAATTGACTAGTGTGTCTGCAAGTTAACTTTATATGCTCTCTCTCTCCCCTGCTCTCTCTCTCTCTCTCTCTCCCCTGCTCTCTCTCTCTCTCTCCCCTGCTCTCTCTCTCTCTCTCTCTCTCCCTCTCTCCCCTGCTCTCTCTCTCTCTCTCTCTCTCTCTCTTTCTTTCTCTCTCTC
>JAQFXP010000528.1:0-28352 GCA_034693685.1 Belba bartosi
TTTTAATGAAAACTCAATTGTAGTTTTTATATAATTTAGGTTTTAATTTCGTCTGGTTAGAATTAAAACACACTATATTTCATAAATTGTAGTTGGGTATTTTGGTGATTGTAATACTATAGATAAACGATTTTTCTCATATTTATATTCAAGATTAAGAATATAATTAATTCGGTTTTATTAATACATAGTTTATCACAAATTTGTTTAATATTCAAAGATCTAACAGTGCCAAATTTTAATGTAAGATTTCTGACAGACGTAAAATATTGAGCTGGATAAGTATTATTTTGCTTTATATAATTATTAATTATATATTTATATAAACAATCTTCTTTTGTTATATTCAAACTATTATATGGCATAAATTTATTTTGAACAATTGTTTTTCTATAGTTTATAATGATCATTGGATTGTTGTAAGTATTAATTGACTTCATATTACTATCTCTATTATCAAAGTCGCTAATGTATAAATTTTGCCTTTTATGCATTTCAATAAATATGTATTTATAATTAATTATTGTTTTTTTAATATAGATCATAACCAGATCATATTTATTGTACAATTCTTTCAAATCTTTATTTAATTGCAAAAATATAACAAAACAAAACTTATCTGAACTAATAGCTTGAGTATAATTTGCAATTGCATCACATTTTTCTGAATTATTCTTACTTAGCCTAACAAGACATTTTATTATAGGTGACTTTAACGATAAAATTTGTTGCCTAATATTTAATTCATCTATGTGAAGTTTTGAAATATTACCAAAAGCCATATATTTCCAAGAACAAATACGAATAGCCGGCAATGATATATTAGTTTTAAACCTAACATTAGTAGTCGTTTCGTACGAAAAGTATATTTCATTTATTTTATATAATTGATAAACACATCCAATAATACAAAAAATATTTAGTAAATATTTATATAAAATTAAAATCTTCATTATTTTTTAAATTTAATTTAAATTATATACTGTATATAAATATTGTAGTAGAATACTATATCTCAAAATTTGTAATCAATTATTTTAGATTTAATATTCACTTTTAATATAAATTATTAATAATTTTTTTAGTTTTTTCTACAAATACTAACAATAAAATAAAATAAATTTTGTCAATAATTTAACATTTTCTAAAAATATATAAACTGTTAAAGTAATATGTTATTCAATTAACACATATTTTTAATGTCTTAAAAATAATCAATAAAATAAATTACTGTTAAGAATATTTGATGCAATTGATCATTTTATTTTATTTTTAAAATATATTATTTCTGACATAACAAGCATTTTATTAATTTTTTAATTAAGAAATACATTTTCTAAAAATGAAAATGTGTATAAAAATTCAAAATAATTATAATATCAATTAAATATAAATGTTTTTTATAAATAATATGCAATATATTTCAGTTTTAACTAAACTTTGTCAAAGGCGCAAGTTATTTTTATAAAAGTTTAAATTAAATTTATTATTAGATTAAGTACAGGAATACTTTCATGAAATCGATTGTAAAACATATATTGATTTATAAAAATTTTAAATGTATATGTCAAAAACGGTTTACTCTAAAATAACAATATTGATTTTATTTAGTTTGTAATTTAATTTTATTAATAATGTGTTAATTATTTAAGCCAAAATCAGAATGTACATTCACTATTAAACAAAAGTCCCGTACAAAACCAATATCAGGCAATTTATACTCTCTTCGAAGTGGCATTTTTTCTTATTTTAAACTAATATCCCATGAAGTTTAATTTTTATTTATTAAGTTTATTTTGCTTTTATATAAAACACATAAACGACAAAAGTAATAAATAATACAAATAATCATAAGTTTTAATTGTTTTATATAAATTTATTTTAAGTTTAATTATTTTTAAGAATATTCTATGTAGATAATTATATTGAATTGATTTTAAAATAAATAATTTATAACATAACAATTATATTATTATTTTTTTAATTGAGAAATTTATATTCTAAATGTGAAAATAGTTACAAGAATTCAAATTATATATAAAATCAATTAATTATACTGTTAATTAATTACTAATTACTAATAGTTATAAGTCAGATTTGCCGCAATGTTGTCAAGAGCGGACAAGGCGTATCTAAGTATTAAATATTTATTTTATTATATATTTTATTTATATTTTAAAATATTTTATTTTATGGTATTTTCATAAATTTTTTTATTTATTTTATACTTGCATTTAATTTTAAATTATTTTTGTATTACTTTTTAAACATTTAATAGATAAAACATTTAAAAATTATCAAAGTATTTTTAATTTTAAATTTGAAACCAAAAAAAATACAATTTAATCAAAACACGGTTGAATCAAAAAGCATAATTTAATTTAAAATCGGTTTCTAGTAATAGCTTGCCACAACAGTTGCTACACTTCTTGCAATTGTTTTTGTCTGGTTTTTGGTTTAGTTCACAAAACTGGTTACAGCTCTTACAAGTAAAGTTGACACTAGCCACTAGAGCGCGATATTATGTTTTTATGGCAATTGTCAATATAAATATTGAGTTTAAACTAAAAGCACATGTATTGCCACAAATATTGTTATAATTTTAAATTGTTTATACAGTATAATTTTGTGATAAAATGACTGAAAATATTAGTCCAAATAGAGGAATAGGGAAAATAATCCCGGGCAAAACAAGATCTATAATTTTATCGGAACTAAATCAGTGCAAAGATTCAATGAAAATGAGTGCAATTATACCGAAATTAGTAAAGCAATTTAAACGTTCCCGAAGTACTATTTATCGGATTCAGAGGTATGTAAACGGTGATTAACACCGGCTATCGCAATGCTTTGTTTTAATTAGATTTTATTTTGTAGAAACGGATGTCTTTCCCCAAAGAAGACGAGAAAAAGGAAACCGACATTTAATATGAATGACATTGACAGTGATATTATAGATAATATGATTATTAAATTTTACGGTGAAAAAACATTGCCATCATTTAGTGATTTATATAAAAAAATAAAAAAGTCAAATAAATACAGTATTTCATTTAAAAATTGTGGTAAAACCACGTTTTATAAATTGCTAAAAAAATGTAGATATGTAAATAAAAACAGTCAAAAGTTGGTTAGAAAGGAGAAAATAGATAGCAATTAAATTAAAAGATTAAGAATTAAGTATTTGAAAACTAAAAGAGAATTGGAAAAAACTTATCCAATTATTTATTTTGATGAAAGTTATATACACAAAAATTTAGTTAAAACAAAAGTTTTAACTCCACTGAACAAAAAATTTAAACTTAAACTTCCAATCGGTAAGTTAAAATCTAATTAAAAAAAAGCATTGCTACGGCTACAGATCGGTTTTGATTAACTTTACTTTAATTATTATTTTCAGGAAAGAGTAAAAGATATAGTGTTGTGCACGAAGGAGGAATTAGCGGATTTATTGCCGGAGTTCTACAAATTAGCGTCAACGATGAAATGAATGCAGAAAAGTTTGAAAATTGGCTTCAAACCAAATTAATTCCAAATCTGGTGTCAAAACCTACTGTTATAGTTTTCGACAATTCATCCACCCATTCGCGATTAAGTGAAAGGTATTTAGACTGTATATAATTGCACCTCTTCTTTTAAATTCAAATATTATTGCATGCAACTTTATAAAAGAGATAATGGTAATTAAATTTATAATTAATAATTTTATTTTTTAATTAGATCTCCAAATACTGGTTGGAGAGTTAGAGACATAAAACAGTGGTTAATCGAAAATAAAATTTAATTTGACTTAAAATTCAATAAAAAACAATTATTGGAAATTGTTAGAGTGCATTCGAAGGAAAAGCAATATATTGTTGATAAGATTATTCGAGACGCCGGTCACATACCGCTACGGACACCACCTTATTGTTGTGAGGTAGTGTCAAATTGTTCTGCCGCCATCGCAATGCTTTGTTTTAATTAGATTTTTAATATTTATTTTAGTTAAATCCTATAGAGGAGATTTGGGCCGAATGAAAGAGAATAATTTCTAAGCATAATCTGAATTATTCGTCTACGAAATTTGTTAATTATATAACGAAAGTATTTGACGATATTAACGACAGTAAACACTGGGATGCTTGCTGTCGTCATTTAGTGAAAAATGAATCTGATTTTTGGATAAAAGATGGAATAACTAATTAAATTTAAATATTTATTTTATAGCATAATTTCAATTTTTTATTTTTAATAAAATAATTTATTTGTTTAATAAAAATAGATTTTAGTCACGTAATTTCTGAACTTTGATTTTAATTATATTTAAAACTATAAGCACGCGCTCTAGTATACAGTGTCAACTTAACTTGTAAGAGCTGTAGTATTTAACTTTGTTTCGTAAATAGATTTTAAAACTTATTCAAAACATTCAATATATATACGAATTATTCAACTTTTAAAGAAACAAAACAAAAATTAATTTGAATATACTTTTATTTTATATAATTCATAATTTATTATTTATACTATAAATTAATTTTTATTACTTTCTGTTAAATCTGTTTCCGTGGCTTGAGTTCTATTAGTATTTAGTTGAATTGAATTCAATTTTATAAATATATTATTATTATAATTATTTTTATTTTGGTTTATATTAATTATATTAAACTTGGTTTTAATAAATTGATAATAATTATTAATTTTTTTAAACAAAATGAGACAAATGTCTGAAAACATTAAAATAGAAAAACCAAACCATAAGCTGAGAATCGATGAGCTGAGACACAAATACTCTTCGAAATACATTTTTGGGTTTATTTCATATATTGTGGTCGGATATACTGGAAAATCAATTGTAGCTAAATATTTATCTTTTTCATTATATGCGGTTAAATCTTTTTCCATATTAACAATAAAGTATTCTTGGTAACATTCGGTATTATAAGTACATAAATTATAACAATATTCAATAGTAGTTAAATTTAAAGTATCAAAACCAAATTTTAAATTATTATTTATATTTTTGTTACTATAATCGTAATAATATGAGCTAGTTTGTTTTATAAAGCTATTAATTTTACATTTATTAATACACTCTTGTTTAGTTTGATTTACAAAACACGTTTTAAAACTTGGTTTGAAATTATATTTAACTATTGTTTTTTGAAATCTAAGCATAGCATATTTTGTCTTGGTAAAATTAATTGTTTGCATATTTTGTCTTGGTAAAATTAATTGTTTGCATATTTTCTAACAAATGTTTATAAATAAAAGTTTTTCTCCCATGTAATTGAATGTAAATTAATTTTTTCTTAAAAAGTGTTTGATTTTTAAAAAGTATTTTGACGACAAAATCAAATTTGTTATCCAATCGGTATTTGTCGTCCGGTTGGCCATAATGTTGAAAAAATAAAGTAAAACAGTACAAATATCCATGCAAAGATTGGGTATAATTTGCAATTGTTTCACAATCCGTACCAATTGAATCAGAGTTGTCATCATTTATTATTTGACAACTCATATATTGCCTTAGCGCATATAAAAATTTATATTGATCTTGTATGGTAAAATTATTCATATAATCGTATAAATCTTTCTTTTTAATTTTTGGTATTAAATTATTAAAAATATTATTTTTAAAAATTACATTTTTATTAAAACAAACAGTAATAGCAGGCACAGATATCTCGGTTGTGAACTTAACATTAGTAGTTGTTTCGTACGAAAAGTATATTTCATTTATTTTATATAATTGATAAACACATCCAATAATACAGAACATGTTTGCAAACAATTTATAGAGTATTACGAATTTCATCTTTTAACAATTATTTATATTTAAAATTTAATTAAATATTACATTACAATTCCAAAACACTGTAAAATATTTTTATATAATATATTTGATAAATCTTATTTTTTAACAAATATAAAATAACTAATTTAATTTATATATATTAATATCATTTTATTTATTAAAATAGTAATACATTAGCAAATTATTTTAATTAATAAATATTTATATTTTATGTTTTTTTGTAATATTAAAAAAATATATAACATTAATTTAATTAGTTGTGTTATATGGGTTTAACAAAATATACTCTATTGAAAAAATAATTAAATCGTACAGAATATTTAATCAATAATTTTTTATTCTAAAATTAATTATTTGTTTAGATTTAAGAATATATTTTTTAATAAATTGTTTTTTATTGTTTCACGTTTGGATTAAATTTATAAAATTGTCAATTTTTTATTTTTTGTTTATTATTTATAAAAATGCTATTTATTATATACTTAAAATTATTTTGATAAAATACATGACAAACATAAACATGACTTATCAATGTCGAGAAGCACGCCCAAAATGTTATTAACTAATTATAAATTTTATAAATTAAAAACAAATTAATAAATAAAAAAATCCAACATTTAAAACACTATGGATAAATGCATTTACATTTAAGTATATACCATATGTAAAAATTAAAAAAGCATATTAAAAGTACTATTTTAATGAATATATTTCATATTGATTATAAATTAGAAATTGATAGTAATAAATCGGAATATAAAGTATTTTTGTTTGTCTCATCTACTGTATTACTGTTGCATAACTATCAATTTCTTTTTAATTAATTTTTGTTTTATTAGCAAAACGATTACTGATTTTTGTTTAATCTACTTAATAATACTTATAATATGTGATTAAATAAATTAAACAAAAATCAGTAATCGTTTTGCTAATTCTATAAAAATTATTTTTATATATTTTAAACATCATTTCCCGTAATAAGAAAATTGTTTATAAAAATATTTGATTTAATTATCAATTTTACTTTAATAACTGTGTGTGTTAGTAAAAAAATAATTAAAATATCTCATTTAGTTTGTATGCAAATTAAGTTTGAAATTCATCAACTGTAAGAACATATTGTATTTTTGAATGCGCATAACTTTTAAAATATTACATTTAGAAGAATAATTTTTGCATATTTTACTATTATATCATATGCTTTTATTATGATTAAAATTGTTTTAAAAAATAAGCAACTTTATTAATCTACAGACAACTCCTTTAAACAATATATTTTACATTAGTTTTAATTTGTAAAACTTAACAACAAGACAAAATGCAAAACAATAAGATATGTGATTTTATAATAAAATAATAGATAATTATATTATTTTATTATTTTAAAGTATTAATACATATAAATATTTAAACATAATAAAACATATAAATAATTGTTAAGTTAAACTACGTGAAAGTTAATAATTTGCCGAGATTAAAACCATTTAAAATAGTAACATGTTAAAATTTTATTGTAAAAATTTAATGAATAAAAAGAAATTTATATCAATTATTAAATATTTTATATACTTAATCTTTAAAAATAAAAATAATTTTACTAAAAAATTTGTTAAAAATTATATCTTGTTTTAAACTTATTGTATAATTATTTAAATTAATATTTAAAGTGTTATATCAAATTTTGCTAATTTAAACTTTTAATTTGGTTTAAAAAATATTTAAAATTAAAAAATACTTTTTAATTTATAACAGTAAACTTATATAAATTTTTGCATGATACAACAAAAGCATAAATATATTAGTTATTAAAAATCATATAATATTATAATAAGTTTTAATAAATTGTGCAAATTAATTTAATTTATATTTTATCAATAGTTTATATTTTTATATTTATTCAAAATAATTTAATTTTAATTCATTTACAAAATGTGCACAAGTTAATTAAAAATTGTAATTATATTTAATTAAATGCTAATTTTGGATGATTATTACTTTTATTTGTTAGAACGTTTTGACTAATATTTATTTGTTTAATAACATAAATATTATTATTTTTGTAAACAGAATGAGACAAATGTTTGTAAAAAGTAAAATATTAAAACCAAACCATAGGCTGAGAATCGATGAGTTGAGACACAAATACTCTTCGAAATACATTTTTGGGTATATTTTGTATATTGTTGTCGGATATACTTGAAAATCATTAACAACTGAATATTTATTAGTTTCTTCATATCCAGTAACATCTTTTTCCATATCTACAATAAATACTCTGGGTAACATTTTGTATTTAGACTACACAATTTTTAACAATATTCAATAGTATTTAAATCTGAATAATCAGTATTTATACCAATTATAAGATGAAATAAGTACATTTTCCCGAATTTGCCTTAAAAATTGACTGTAAATTAGTGGTTAATGTAAAAATTTTGAAATTCACCAATATAAGAGATCATATTATGTTTGACCAGACAAAAATACAAAATATTAAAAATCATTGTTTTTGAATGACCAGTGTCCAAAATTGTAACTTTTTCTGCAAATTTCTATTTAATCGGACAATGGTCAATTATTATTAATGAGTTTTTACATTTTGTATTTTTCTCTGGTCAAACATACTATGTTCTCTTATATTGGTAAATTTCAAAATTTTTACACTGACCACTAATTTATTGTCAATTTTATAAAACAAATTTGGGAAAATGTTCATTCGGAAAAATGTCCGATTCCGGATAAGATTGTATGTATAATATTTAAATGGATATGCTCTAGTTATGTTTTTATAAGTATTAATTTCACATTTATCCATACATTCTTGTCTTGTTAGATTTACAAAACAAGTATTAAAACGTGGTTTAAATTTATAATTTGCAATTGTTTTTTGATACCTAAACATAATATATTATGACCTGGAAAAATTAATTGTTTGCAAGTTTTCAAACGAATTTTTATAAATTAAAGTTTTCCTTTTATGTATTTCAATGTAGATTAATTCTTCAGCAAAAAAAGTTTAATTTTTAATTTGTATTTCAACGATATAATCAAATTTGTTGTTTAATTGGTATCTTTCGTCCGTTTTCCAATTTAATTAAAAAAATATTGTAAATGGATTAAATATAATTTGCAATTTTTTCACAGTTTGTCCCATTATTATCAGTGAGTTTATCGTTCAAAATTTTACAATTTATAAATTTTTTTGGTTTATAAAAAAATTTAATTTGTGCTTTTATAGTGAAATTATTTATATATATATATAGTTCTAACTTGTTACTGTTTGGTTTTATTTTGTCAAAAATATTATTTTTAAAAATTGTGTTTTTATCAAAACAGACACTAATATCCGGCACAAATTTCTCGTTTGTGAACTTAACATTAGTAGTCGTTAATAAATAAATAACTTAATCCGAAAACTAATTTAAGTAACAATAACCATTAATGTTTTACGCCTTTTTTGGTCAAGTGATTGATTATTAATTTAATGCTTGATTTTAATAAATTAAAAACAATTTAATATTGTATGATATTTAAAAATTTAAAATACTCAATTGATCAACAGTTTTATTAAATGCAAATATTAATATATTATTAATACTATTAAAATCCTGAATCAAATAGTATTAAAAATTTGATCAGTTTTTTCAATAATTATTTCAGAAAAATAGTAACTACTATAATTTTCTAATGAATAATGTTTTATTTTATCAAAATCCATTTTATCCATTTTCCATTTTTATCCCTTAATTTTTCTGCCCGACCCACTTGATAGAAATGGACCTGGACTGTATAAAATGAAACGTGCTTAGACTTACTTAAGCTGGCAATGATTTGCTAAAAAACAGTTATTGGTTAATATTAACTAATTAACGCACAAATACAGTAGAATTAATATTTAATGCAAATTTAAAATTATTTGAAACAATATCTGGATCGAGTTAATGGATGCAAAGAGAAGAACAGTTTGTTTCCCAACAATATCTCTGCTATTGAAGAGATTATACGATTGTCTTCGTCTCGGCTTTGATTTACGAGTTATTTAACTTTAAAAAGCAAATCAATAATTAATTTAAATAAATATTTATTTTATATAATTGATAATTTATTAAATAAACTATTAATTAATATTTACTACTTTCCGGTAAAGTTGTTTTCGTTGCTTCAATTTTATCTCTTTTTCCGCGAATTGAATACATATTTATGTTTATGTTATTATTATTGTAATTATTTTGAGTTATATAAATTATATTCAATTTATTTTTAATAATTTGATAAAAATTATTAAATTTTTAAAATAAAATTAAACATATGTTTGAAAACATTACAATTGAAAAACCATAAATTTAATATGTAATGTGGCAAGCTAAATTGGTTGTGATTTTTACTAAATTTTGTTTAAATTAAATATTAATTTAGTTAAATTACATAAAATATTATTATAAATATATAAACTTTTAAGCGTTTTAGGAAAAATTACTTACACTATATCATCTCTAAATTTTGGATATTATGAAGAAAATTATTTTGGGTTGGTAAAACTAATTCCCATTGAAACGTTATTAGATGTGACCGTTGTAATACATTATTTACATATTATTTACAAACTCAAAACAATACATATCATACGTCTATAGTACGAAACAAACGAAAATAGCTTTAATGTTATTAAAGAGTATGCGTGTAATTGCCAAACACGATTAATGTTGAATATATTAATGTTGAATATATTAATGTCGAATATATTAATATCGAATATATTAATATCGAGTATATTAATGTTAAATATAATAATATCGAATATATTAATGTCGAATATAGTAATGTTGAATATATTAATGTCGAATATATTAATGTCGAATATATTAATATCGAATATATTAATATCGAATATATTTAATGCCGAATATACTAATATCGAATATATTAATGTCGAATATACTAATATCGAATATATTAATGTCGAATATATTAATGTCGAATATACTAATATCGAATATATTAATATCGAATATATTAATGTCGAATATACTAATATCGAATATATTAATGTCGAATATACTAATATCGAATATATTAATGTTGAATAAAATAATATCGAATATATTATTGTTGAATATAGTAATGTCGAATATAGTAATGTCAAATATAGTAATATAGAATCTAGTAATATCGGATACAGTAAAATTAAATATAAAATAATATAATTTTGTAATGAATAAAATTTAAAATAGAAAACTTGTTAAAACTCAATATAACTCAAAATTAATGTACTGTATATTAAATATAAACCATATGTGGATCGAGTGTATGGATGCAAACAGAAGAACAGTTTGCTTCCCAACAATACCTCTGCTATTGAAGAGATTATACGATTGTATTCGCCTCGGCTTTGCTTTACGAGTTATTGAACTTTTAGGAAACAAATCAAAAATTAATTTAAATAAATATTAATTAATTTTTACTACTTTCTGGTAAAGTTGTTTTCGTGGATTCAATTTTATATTTTTTTCCGTAAATTGAAAACATATTTATAGTTATGTTATTATTATTGTAATTACTTTGATTTATATTAATATTCAATTTATTTTTAATAATTTGATAATAATTATTAAATTTTTTATATAAAATTAAACAAATGTTTGAAAACATTAGAATTGAAAAACCAAACCAAAGGCTGAGAATCGATGAGTTGAGACACAAATACTCTTCGAAATGCATTTTTGGGTATATTTCATAAATTGTAGTTGGGTATTTTGGTGAACGTAATACTATAGATAAATGCTTTTTTTTTAATTCAGAATTAAGAATATAATATTCGCGATATAATTCAGTTTTATTATTACATATTTTATTACAAATTTGTTTAATTATTAAATCAGTTTTCAAAAATTTATTAGGGCCAAATTTTATTGTAAGATTTATGTCAGAAGTAAAATATTGAGCTGGATAAATATTATTTTGTTTTATATAATTATTAATTATGCATTTATATAAACAATCTTTTTTTGATATATTCAAACTATTATATGGCGTAAATTTATATTGGACAATTGTTTTTCTATAGTTTATAATAGTCATTAAACGGTTGCTAGTATTAATTGATATCATATGACTGTCTCTATTGTCTTCGTTGCTAATATATAAATTTTGCCTTCTTTGCATTTCAATATATATAGAATTATAATTAACCATAGTTTTGTTAATTTTGATCATAACCAGATCATATTCATTGTACAATTGGTCTAAATCTTTATTTAATTGCAAAAATATAACAAAACAAAACTTATCTGAACTAATAGCTTGAGTATAATTTGCAATTGCATCACATTTTTTTGAATTATTCTTACTTAACCTAACAAGACATTTTATTATAGGTGACTTTAATGCTAAAAATTGTTGTTTAATATCTAATTCATCTATTTGGCGTTTAGAAATATTACCAAAAGCCGTATATTTATAAGAACAAATACGAGTAGCCGGCAATGATATATCGGTTACAAACCTAACATTAGTAGTTGTTTCGTATAAAAAGTATATTTTATTTATTTTATATAATTGATAAACACATCCAATAATACAAACAATATTTAGTAAATATTTATATATAATTAAAATTTCCATTATTTTTGAAAATTTAATTTAATTTATATATAAAAATAATGTAGCAGAATACTATATCTAAAAATTTGAAATCAATTATTTTAGATTTAATATTCAATTTTAATATAAATTATTAGTATAATTTTTTAATTTTTTCTACAAATGCAAACAATAAAATAAAATAAATTTTGTCAACAATTTAACATACATAAACTGTGTAAAAATACATAAACTGGTGTAGTAATATGTTATTTGATTAACACATATTGCTAATGTTTTAAAAATAATCAATAAAATAAATTATTTTTAGGTTTATTTTATGTAATAAATCAATTTATTTTATTTTTAAAATATATAATCTTGACATAACAATTCTTTAATTATTCTTTTAATTAAAAAATTTATTTTCTAAATAATAAAATATGTCTAAAAATTCAACTTAATTATAAAATCAATTAAATATAAATATTTTGTTATAAGTAATATGCGGTATATGTTAGATTTAACGCAACGTTTTCAAAGACGCACAATGTTATTTCTATGGAAATTTATATTAAATTTCTTATTAGATTAAGTACAGGAAAACGCTCATCAAATCGATTGTAAAACATATATTGATTCATGAGAAGTTTAAATGTATATGTCAAAAACAATTTACACAAAAATAATAATATTGATTTTATTTAATTTGTAATTTAATTGTATTAATACTGTGTTAATTAATTAAGCCCAAATTAGGATGTACATTCACTATTTAACGAAAGTCCCATAAAAAACTAAAATTAGGCAATTTATACTCTCGGAGAAGTGATCGACATTTTTTCTAATTTTAATCTAATGTCACTTGAAAATTGATTTTTAATCTTAAGTTTATTTTGCTTTTATATAAAACACATAAATGACAAAAGTAATAAATAATACAAATAATCAAAAGTTTTAATTATTTTATATAAATTTACTTTAAGTTTAATAATATTTATAACATTAATATTTGCTCCAAAAGTATTGATATAATTTAATGTTTACAATATTAACAATAGTCTATTATATACCGTAAATTTAAATTGAACATTTATATTTTCCTAAAAATAATCTTTTTCCGAATTTTTGTTAATAGTAAAATCTTTTATATTTTTTAAAATCTAAGTATTGAATATTTTCTATTATGTATTTCATAAAATATATAACATTTTACATTAGATTTGTTAAATATAATCTAATCCAAAACAAAATTATTGTACATTTGAACTAATTCTATATTTATTTGCGAAAATATAACAAAACAATACAAATTTGTGTCAATTATTTTAGTATAATTTGCGAATGATTTACAATATAAAATATTTTTATTTATTTTAACAGCACAATGTTTTAATTGTGAATTTATTGATAGAAATTTTTGTTTAATATTAAATTAAATTATTTTATTACAATTAGAAATAAGTAATAATTTAAAAGTATACTAATTTTAAAATAAATTCGCAAATTTATTAATCTAGATCTAAGCCGCGCAAATCTTTACTATTATTTTCCCCTTTTTACAATAAATTAATGTACAGCAAAGAAGCGCAACATCTCATAGTTCAAAAGAGTTGATTAACAATTTAGCTGCTTGCTAAACATACAAAAACAATATATCTGCATGTTTCAAAACTTAACCTTGGGTGACCAAGCAGATATATTGTTTTTGTATGATTAACAAATGGTATAAAAGTTAACAAACATTTTGATATCTTATTTTTTGCGCATCGCTGATGTACAGTATTAGCTAAGTAAACCTTTACTACTGTATACGTAGTTAAGATGATAATTCATAAAATTTATTTCAACATTTATAATATTGATATTTAGATGTGGCAGAATCTCATAATTCAAAAAACTTAATTAAAACTTTAAATGTTTACTAAACATACAAAAACAGTGTATCTGCATAGGCTTAGGACTGATTTTGCAGATATATTGTTTTTGTATGTTTAATCAATGGTATAAAAGTTAAAAAACACTTATACTGTGGCCATCTCTTTTGATATTTGTGAAAATTTATAAAAATAAACAATTATATTTAAATTATAAATTATTTTATTGTAATTTAAGTTATGAATTAAGTATATAGCATAAGCACGTAGATAGCAATTTATTGTAAACTGCTAAGCAACGTCTATATACAGCAGAGATTGTGAAGGGGGGGGGATCAGCCAAAAATTCCCCCTGATTTTGAAAATTTGCATTTATCCCCCCTAGCATTTGGTCCGAGGAAAGGTACACCCCCTCTAGGTTTTGCAGGCCGCCGAAGGCGGCCGGCAAATTTTTTGGGTTTTTTGCCCAAAATTAGGATATTTTTCTTAAATTGGTGCTAAATCCGGTTGAAATTCAGTTAAATTAACTAAATTTAGTTTAAATCCAGTTTAAATCCAGTTAACTTAACTAAATTTAGTTTAAATCCAATTAAATTAAATAAAATTTCATCACAAATATATAGGTTTTTTGAGCGTTTTTGGAAAAATCCCTACCCTGATCCCCCCCTAGGTTTTTGGCCAAAATTTTGAGAAAAATCCCCACTCTAATCCCCCCCTGGATCGGCCGACCTTTTCAATCTCTGATATACAGTATATGGGGCTAAGAGCCCTACAATGGCAACTAAAGATTAAGATTATTAAATAAATGTGAATAACAATTTAAATACATAAACATTATTAAAATATAAATAATTTATAATATTAGTATTTAATGCAATATTTTAATTAATAAATTGATTAATAATCAAAAACATTATAAAATATATAGATCGAGTGTATGGATGCAAACAGAAGAACAGTTTGTTTCCCAACAATACCTCTGCTATTAAATCGATTATACGATTGTCTTCATCTGGACTTTGGTTTATTTCACTCAATTGGTTATTATTTATAATAAATTAAATTAAAATTATTAAATTATCTTTAAAACAATATTAATTTAAAGTTATTTACAAATATTATATTCTTTTGTTTTTTCTTTTATTAAATCTTTAATATCAGTCATCTCTCAAATAGTTTCGTAAATATATTTTAAATTTGTGAAATAACTTATATTAACAAATTATTTAACTTTGAAACAAAATAAAAATTAATTTAAATATTTTTGGATTTTTATAAATTTTAATTATTGAGTAAAATCTATTTAAATATTAATTTTAAAAAATATTTTAAATTTTATTATTTTATGTTAAAGATGTTTCTGTTGCTTCAGTTCTAATACTTTTTCGTTGATTTGAATATATTTTTATAAATATATTATTATTAATTTGATTTATATTAATTATATTAATTTTGTTTAAAATAATTTGATAAAAAATATTAATTTTTTTAAACAAAATTAGACAAATGTCTGAAAACATTAGAATTGAAAAACCAAACCATAGGCTGAGAATCGATGAGTTGAGACACAAATACTCTTCGAAATACATTTTTGGGTATATTTCATAAATTGTAGTTGGGTATTTTGGAGAGTTTAATTGTAATAATATATAATGTTTTGTATGATTTTCAATTTCATAATTTACTGAATAATATTCCCGATAATATTTAATTTTATTATTACAGTATTTACTACAAAATATTTTATAATTTAAGTTTATTAAAATAGAATTAATTGAATTATTTAAATTAAATTTTAAAATACTATTTTTATTTGAAATAAAATAATAGCCTGGATAAAATTTATTTTGTTTTATATAATTATTAATAATACATTGATAGTGACATTCTCCTGTTGTTATATTTATACTGTTGTATGGCTTAAATTTCTATTGGACAATTGTTTTTCTATAGTTAATAAAAACTTTTGAGAATTTGTTAAGATCAATTATTTTTATATTTGAAATTCCACTAATTGATTTTTTTCTATTATGTATTTTAATATACATAGATTGTTTAACAATAAATTTGTTAATTTTAATCGAAACATATTTAAAATTATTGTATAATTTATCCAATTCTTTATTTATTTGCGAAAATATATCAAAACAAAACATATTTTTATTTATAGCTTTAGTATAATTTTTAATTGATTCACAATTTATTTCATTTGCATTAAAATAATTTATAATTTTTTTAACAATACACTGTATTATAGGTGAGTTTAGTGCAAGAAATTGTTGTTTAATATTTAATTTATTTATTTAATATAGATTATATTCTGAATAATTAGAAACTTTTGCAAAATTATCATCTTTAATTAGATTTTCTTTATTAAAACATAATAGAATAGCCGGCAATGATATATCCATTTTAAACCTAACATTAGTAGTCCTTTCGTACAAAAAGTATAAACACATCCAATAATACAAATAATTAATAATAAATATCTATAAGCAATTAATATCTTCATTATTATATTTATGAATTTAATTATTTTATTTAATTTTTAAAACATCTCAGTTAATTTAATTAATAGTTCTTATTTATATAATTATTTTATATTTAACATGTTAAAGTAGCAAACAAAACATCCAACAAATATTAAACAAAATAGCAAACAATAAAATAAAATAATTATTTTTAAGAGTGACAATATTAAAAATGTTTTTTTAGTCTTAATTTAACTGAGTACATAGGGAATAAACTCAAACGTATTTAAATATAGTTTTTAAAAAGTTATATATACTTACTAACCAAGTACAATTTAGTTATATGCGCAATGACTGCATAAACAATAAAATTTATAATTAATATTTATTTAGGAATTTATTTCAAATAGTTTTTTATTTTAAAATTATGTATAAAAGTTATAATAATGTATAACTAGATTAAATTTAAAAAATTATAAATATGTTTAAATATTTTTGTACTACGTGATTTACAGCATAAGTGATTTTACGATAAAATATATTTGCACATGTATAAAAAAATTTCTTTAAATGAATTTCTATTTTAAACATAGCAGATAAATTAGTTTTTATTTTATTTTTAACTATATTTTATTAATTTTAAAAAATATCTTAATTTTGCATTGTCCAAATTTTATTTATTTGGCTAGTCACTTTGTTCATTTAAAAATATATATTTTAAATACATAAAAAATGATTAAAAGTCATTTTAATCAATAAAATAAATAATTATAAATATTTATTTATTTATTTCAGATAAACATTTCATATTTTTATAAGAATAAGATTAACAAAATATAACAAATATAAAAAATGTATACATATAAAAGTAAAATCTATTCAAAAGTAATAAAAATAATGTTTAAAAATTTGAAAAATTTAATCATTTAAATATTATTAGTGTTTGTTTTATTTTATATTTAAGCAAATAAGTTAAAAGAAATTCTAAATAAATACAAAATATTTTATTTTAAAACCATAAAGTATCAAATATTAAAACTACTGATTTATAATAATTTTTAGAAATTATATATGAATCCGGTGGATCTGTAGTGTCTGACAGATAAAACTAACATATAATTTAATATAATTTTTTTTACAAAAACTTTCTATAACAAATTTATATTTTTAAATTTTGTGCTTATATATCAAATAGTAATTTGTTTACTATTTATAAATAATTAAAATTTTTATTATTTTTTAATTGATTTTATTTTGCTTATAAAATTAATGTAAACATAATTTTAATTTTTTATTCAATTTGATAATCTTGATAGAATTTCTTGAATAATTATTTTTGATTTTTATGTTTAATTTAAATTTTAATATATTATTTTAATTAAAATTTTTGTATACTACAAAATAACAAACAATAAAATCGGATTGGTTATGCTGTTGTGCTAGGTATTTTATAATGTTAATTATTAACATGTTTATTAAAATAATAAATATTAGTAAACGGTTATATTATAATTATGTTATAAATGTAAATTTATTGAAATTTCAAAATATAGAATAATCTATTTATTTATAATTTTAATAAAATAATGATATTTATATTTTAATGTATTTATAATAAAAACATTTATGATAATACGTTTATTGATAATCTAACTAAAAATAATAAAAATATAAATATAATAATTTTTTTTATTGATGTATTTATGAATAAAATACTTATGATAATGTATTAAATTTTATCTAGTTTCGAATAAAATATATCAGTTGATGTAATAAATAATTATTATCATTTTGTTATCACAAATATATTGAAAGTTTTGTTAAATAATTTAAGTCTATAATTATTTATAATAGTATAAAAACATATTTAGCATAAATATAATATAATTTTTTAAAATTATTATTTAAAGTTAAATAAAACGTAATAAACAGTATTTTAAAATTAATTATATAAATATTTAATTAATTATAAAAATTTATACCTAGCAAAAGTTAAATAAATATAAATTATATTTATAATGAAAGTCTTAATTGCATACAAATTATTATCACGACTATTTTGTATTATTGGATGTATTTATCAATTATATAAAATAAATGAAATATACTTTTCGTACGAAACGACTACTAATGTTAAGTTTGAAACCGAGATATCATTGCCGGCTATTAGTGTCTGCTTTACTAAAAGAATTATTTTTAAAAAAAATATCACTAATGAAATAACATCAAATATTAACAAATCAGAAATTTATCATTATATGAATAATTTTACTATAAACGAACAAACTAATTTTCTATATAAACCCGAACAATATATTAACTGTAAAATTGTAAATAATGATAACAATGACAGAAATAAAACAAACTGTAAAACAATTTCAAATTACAGCCAATCTTTTAGCGGAAATATGTATTGTTTTACAATATTTTCTCAATTAAATGGCGAACCGGACGACAGATACCGATTGGACAACAAATTTGATTATTTTATTGAAATAAATATTGAAAATACAACAATTTTTGAAAATAAATCAATTTATCTTCAATTACACGATCGAAAAACTCGAATATTTGAACCAATGATTGAAAACATGAAAACAATTAATTTTAAAAGGACACAATTAGCCATGGTTACTTATAGAAAAACAATTGTAAGCTATAAATTCAAGCCTAACTATAATGCTTGTTTTGAAAATCAAACAAGACAAGAATGTATTAACAAATGTCAAATTAATAAATATATAAATCGAACAAGATCATATCCATTTGTATATTTTATATACAATCTTAGCAGTGATCTAAACTTTAATAATGGATTCGATGATTTAGATTTTAAAACTATTAAATATTGTTATATCTTGTGTAGCAATAATATCGAATGTTACCAAGAGTATTTTATTGTAAATATAGACAAGGATATTACGGAATTTGCCGAAATGGATATATATACAATTATTATTGAATTTTTAACATATCCGACAACAGTATACGAAATATATCCAAAAATGTATTTCGAAGAGTATTTATGTCTCAACTCATCGATTCTCAGTATTTGGTTTGGTTTTAATGTTTTACTTTTTACAAACGTTTTGTTTATTTTGTTTAAAAAATTTAAATCATTTTATATTAATATAAATAATAAAATAAATATAAATCAATTAAATATAAATCAAATAAATATAAATCAAAATGTTTTGCAAAATAGAAGAAATAAACATCCGAAATTAGCTTTTAATTAAATATATAAATAATTTTTAATTATTATTTAACAGAATATTATTTACTTAAAACTTAATAAATAGTATAAAAAGCTATTAAACATTTATTAAATCTATTAAAATATATAAGCAAAAATTTAATTAATGCATAAAAATATACTTTTTATTACTTTAATTAATAAACAAATACATATTTTAATAAGTTCCAAACTTTACAGTCAACTTATCAAGCAACTTCATAGCGTCATTGGCCGTCTCAATCCTGGTTTTATTTGCACCCAAAGAGAAATTGTTGTTCTGGATTGTCTAAGCTGATTATATAATTGAATCTAGAACACCACAAATGTAATCAACGACAACTCTTTGACAAAATTTTGTTCTTTTTTACTAGATATTTGAATAATTTAGAATTAAATTCAAAACTTTTAATAAAGTATAAAATTCTTGTTCTTGAGTTACATAAAACTATTTATCAGCAATTAAAATTTTTATTGTTTTTATAAATTTGCAAAAATATACAAATATTTTATCAGTACTTTAATTATTTAAATAATTTAAAATAACTTTATTGTAAGTTTGTAAACTTAAATCAACTATTCTAAATAATATTGTTTACATAATTAATAAATTAATTAATATATTTAAAATTAAATTGAATTTAAGCCACATTTAGATTGAGTGTATGGATGCAAACGAAAGAACAGTTTATTTCCAAACAATACCTCTGATATTGAAGAAATTATACGATTGTCTTCGTCTGGGCTTTGGTTTAGTTTACAAATTTGTTTACTATTTAATATAAATTAAATTAATTTAAATTTTAACTATATTTATTAAATAAAATTTTATTATAAATTAAATATTCTTGTACTTATTTATTATTTTTTAATTTGTTTAAAAATAGATTTTAAAATTTATGCAAAATTTCCAATAGATGTACGTATTATTCAACTTTAATAAAATAAAACAAAATTAATTAAAAAACATTTTTCTTTAAAAAAATTATAAATTAGTAAACTAATTTTTATTTTTTAAAAGTTAAATAGACAAATTTTAATTACTTTCAGTTACAATTACTTTAGTTGTATTTGTGGTTTCAGTTCTATTTACTCTTCTTTGAATTGAATTAATATTTATAATTACGTTATTCTGATTATAAATATTGTTGATTTGATTTATTTTGATATATAAAATATTTTTAATAATTTTATAATAATTAAAAAAATATTTGAATAAAATGAGACAAATGTCTGAAAACATTAAAATCGTAAAACCAAACCATAGGCTGAGAATCGATGAGATGAGACATAAATACTCTTCGAATTGCATTTTTAGGTATAATTCATAAATTGTATCTGGGTATTTTGAAGAGTTTAATACAAGCAATAAATAGTCTATTGCATAATGAAATGATTTAAAATCAACAATATAATACTCTCTATAAATTTCTGTTTTATAATTACAAAAATTATGACATCTTTTAATAATATGTAATTTTATTTTTAAATAATAATCATCCCAGTCAAATTTTAAATCTATATTCTTATTTGAAACAAAACATTTAACTAAATATTTTTTATTTTGTTTAATAAAATTATCGATTATACATTGAGAAAAACACTCTCATTTTGTTATATTCAAACTGTTAAACGGTGTAAATTTATATTGTACAATTAATTTTTTGTAGTTTATATGTGTAATTGGTGCATTTTCATCAATTCTTTTTAGATTACTGTCTTTATTGTCAATATCGCTAATATATAAATCTTTTCTATTGTGTATTTAAATTAATAAATAATCTTGATTAAAAATCGTTTTGTTAATTAAAATTTTTACATAGTTAAAATTATTGTACAATTTATCCAATTCTTTATTTAATTGCGTAAATATAACAAAGCAAAACATATTCGAACTAATAGTTTGAGAATAATTTGCAATTGAATCACAATTTATATTATTATTATTTTTATAAACATTACAATCTATCAAGGGCGAATTTAATGCTAGAAATTGTTGTTTAATATTTAACTTATTTATGTTATGATAAGAGATATTACCAAAGGCATTATCTTTATAAGAGCAAACACTAATAGCCGGCAACGATATATCGGTTTCAAATCTAACATTAGTAGTCGTTTCGTACGAAAAGTAAATTTCATTTATTTTATATAATTGATAAACACATCCAATAAAACAAATTAAATATGAAAATAATTTATATATACTTTCAAGTTTCATTTTTTATATAAAAATTTTTCTTATCATTAAATTATGTTTATAATTTATTCCTAATTTGTATTCGAAAATTTAGATATCTTATTTCAACAAATCACAAATTCAATAATAGTTTTGAAATGTTATTTTCGAAATATAGGATAAATAGTTACTAATTAAATTTAGATGTTTTAATAAGATTTTATAATAACAATATACTGTATAAATAAATATTTGTAATATAAAAAATATTTTTATTTTTCTAATTTAATTAATTGTGCTATTTGAATTTTACAAATGCACCTAATTGGAAATATAATTAAATTTTATTGAATATTAAATCAATAAATTTTTAATTTGATGTAGAATGTTTTCAAGTTTAAAGATTATAAATTAGTAATAATACAGCTTATTCTTGATCTGTGCTAAATTTTATGTTTACTAGTTATTCCAAAAGCATGCAAAATTAAGCGGGACATTTGTTAACATTCATAGCATTGTCAATCATATAAACAGAATATCTTTAATGTCAAAGTCAATTCCAAGATCAAGTTTTAAACATTACAAGAATATTGTTATCATATTTTTTCTAAACAATTAATTTTTTAATTAATTATTTTGTAATATAAAACGTAATGTAAACAGAATATTGTTTATCTATACTATTGTCATATGCCAGTAGACTAATCCCAGCGTATAGTTTAAAGTTAAGACTAATACTAAGTCTAATGTAAGTTTAAGTTTAATGTAATGACTTGTATTCTGAGTCCCAGTCATCTAAAACGATAGTTAACTTATTTTAGAGTATATAAGCCTTAAGTGAATTGTATTCACTATCTGATGTGCACTAAGTATTGAGACTTCAGTCTATAGACTTCAAATGTATTTATATTTTATAATTGAATTAAAGTTAAGTTTATTGTTAAACGAAATGAATTGAATTGATTATTGTATTGTAATTATGATGTCGTGTGTCTGTGCTCTCATACAAACCCATTGTCGAACATTCGAATGGTCGGGAAGAGGAGGAATGCCTTCCCGACCAAACCTATTATCTTCGATCTGTAATGTGTGGGAATCGACTCAATACGGACTAACTGGCAGTACCGATGTTCCCCGCATTACACATCTGGTGGAGGATCGGCCTTTTCATCGTACCTGGTGGAACAGCCATCGACCCCTTTCTCGCAACTGAGCGCAACACTCATCAAAAGTTTGAAAATTTGAAATTTTGTTTAATTTAATTTTTTTGTTATTGAATTTATTTAATTTTATGTTATTTTTGACAAATATTCTAAACTTTATGAATAAGTTTGTGATTATTTCACGTTTTTGTTTGAATTTTTTTTTTGAATTTTTTAAATAATTTATTTTGTCATTAGTTTTGCAAATTTCAATTGATTTTGACATCAAATATAGTTTAAGTTAAAAATTAGGACTAATTGAGTGAATTTTATATTAAAGTAGAGTTTATTTTGAAATAAGATTTAGTGATTATAAGTAATTTTAGAGTTTTTGCCGATTTAGAAAAGGGTAAGTCTCCAAAGAGAGCACCAGTAGAATTTGGTTACGGGTGAGCCGACTGAACAAAACCCATGATTACGACTCAGAATGAGATCGGATACCATCGATAAATTTGAGCATAAAATTTGAAAATTATTTAGAAAATTGAGTTTTGTTTTGATTTAAGTTTGAAATAATTTGATTTTTGCAAAGTTAAAAATAATTGCTATGTTTGTAAATAAAGTTAATTTGAATTTTTGTTGAATTTTTGATCGGATTTATTGTTTGAAATTTTCACTTTTGTTATATTTTTTTTGTTGTTATTTAGAATAATTGTTAAAATTTGTTGTAATTTAATTGAAATTTATTGTAATTTATTTATTTATTTGAAACTTAATTGTAATTTAATTGAATTTATTGTTATTTTATTTATGAAATATTTAATAATTTGTGAAATTTTGACTAATTTTTGAAAATTGTTAATTTTAAAATTACCCAATAATTTGGACGGGGTGATGTCATATGCCAGTAAACTAATCCCAGCGTATAGTTTAAAGTTAAGACTAATACTAAGTCTAATGTAAGTTTAAGTTTAATGTAATGACCTGTATTCTGAGTCCCAGTCATCTAAAACGATAGTTAACTTATTTTAGAGTATATAAGCCTTAAGTGAATTGTATTCACTATCTGATGTGCACTAAGTATTGAGACTTCAGTCTATAGACTTCAAATGTATTTATATTTTATAATTGAATTAAAGTTAAGTTTATTGTTAAACGAAATGAATTGAATTGATTATTGTATTGTAATTATGATGTCGTGTGTCTGTGCTCTCCGTCTAACCCATTGTCGAACATTCGAATGGTCGGGAAGAGGAGGAATGCCTTTCCGACCAAACCTATTATCTTCGATCTGTAATGTGTGGGAATCGACTCAATATGGATTAACTGGCAGTACCGTCTTTCCCCGCATTACACACTATTGTGGACTAAACTGCCACACGCAATGTACAAATATATCTAACTAACGAGTAATCAATTTCAATCGTGATACCCGAATTTTATTAAAATTAGTTTTGAACAAAAGTACATTATATATGGTGTAAAAAAATTAATTTAGTTTTTGCTAAATTTTTCTTTGTCCACAATTTAAACTAAATTAATATATGCTTTCTGTATACGTTTTTTCATTTCGTATGTAATTATTTCCAATTTGTGTTTTTGTGCATTACAGCAATACACCAATTGTCGGCCTTACTGCTAAACGCATTGAACAAAGATCTTGCATTGAAGGCGTTCAGCAGTAAAGCCGACAATTGGTGTATTGCTGTAATGCACAAAAGCACACATTGGGAATAATTACATACGAAATAAAAAACATATACAGAAAACATATAAAACTTACAATTAATCTAATAATTAATTAGATTAATTTAGTTAATCAGTAAAATTTTTAAAATATAATTAAACAGAATTATAAAAATATTTTGATATAACATTTGAACATCTGTCCATTGCAACTAAAAAAGTGATAAACAACTGAATTAAAATTAAAATTTATGCAAAATAAGTGATAATAACATTAATTACAGCTGAAGTTTATTTTATTTGAAAAATTGGTGTTTGGATGCATAAAATTTCTATAAATTTGATTTAAATATAAATTACTAATTTTAAATATATTTATTAAACCATTTAGGTAAAACAATTTATAATTGACATAATTTTTGTTTATTATTAAAACCAAATATCAATCATTTCTAAAATCATTTCATAAATAATTAATAAAATTATTGCAAAATTTTCAATATACAGTATTCGCCAAAATTAACTCCCAAGCCTAATCACAGTTTACTCAAATGTGCTTGGTCATAATAAGTTAAAAAAATTTTTACAATTATGGAAATATGGAAAGCACAAAACATAAAAAGAATTTTAAAAATTTTAACTTGGTTTTTTATGACACATTAAACTTTGTACTGAAAAATTTACCATGTTTATAGAAAATTTAAAATATACAGATTGTTTATTGTTAAAAATAATTAGATACATGTAATTTTAATTTTTGAAATTTTGACATAAAACAATTTTGATCAGTACTATAAGTCTATAAATGCAATAATTGTAACTCATACAAATTGAACATCCTTGACTATTTTTATTTGGAAAATTTTTTATTATATTAACTTTTGAATATTAATGCTAATTATAATTAAAATTTTTTAAAAATTATTACCAGAACAATTTCAAAAATAAAAACAAATTTTAAGTAAATTTATTTATCATTTCTCTCTTAAATGCAACTAATATTAATTTGTTGTAATTCATAACAATTTTGTCTTATTTTGTCACAGTAAATTTTTTTTTATTTTTGAAATGTTTCTGATAAAGATTTTAAAAAATTTTATATTATAATTAGCATTTCTATTTAAAAATTAAGATAATAAAAATTTTTCCAAATAAAAATAATCAAGGATGTTCAATTTGTATGAGTTACAAATATTGCATTTATAGACTTATAGTACTGATCAAAATTGCTCCATGTCAAAATTTAAAAAAATAAAATTACACGTATCTAATTATTTTTAGCAATAAACAATTTGTATATTTTAAATTTTTTATAAACATGGTAAATTTTTCTGTACACATTTTGATGTGTCATGAAAAAACAAGTTACAAAATTTTAAATTCTCTTTTATGTTTTGTGCATTCCATAATTCCATAGTTGTAAAAAAATTTCAACTTAATATGACCAAGCACATTTGAGTAAACTGTGTTTAGGCTTGGGAGTTAATTTTGGCGAATACTGTATATACGAATTATTCAACTGTAAATATAATAAAACAAAAATTAATTTTAATACAATTTTATAATTTAAAATTTTACTTTCTGTGAATGTTATCTCCGTGGCTTCAGTTCTATTACTTCGTTTTTGAATTGAATAAATTTTTATAAATATTTTATTATTATTATTATTAATATTTCTATTAATAATATTAATATTAAATTTGTTTTTAATAATTTTATAATAATTAATAATTTTTTTGAACACAATGAGACAAATGTCTGAAAACATTAAAATTGAAAAACCAAACCACAGGCTGAGAATCGATGAGTTGAGACACAAATATTCTTCGAAATACATTTTTGGGTATATTTCATAAATTGTGACTGGGTATTTAGGAGAGTTTAGTATTATATTAATATAATTTTGTTTATAATTTATAAATTCATAATTAACGACATAATATTCTCTCTGCAATTCTATTTTATTATTACAAAATTTATTACAAATTTTAATAATTTTATCATTTATATTAAAAAACCAAATTTTAAATTACTATTTGTATTAGAAATAAAACAATCAAGAGGGTATACATTAAATTGCTTAATATATGAATCATTTATACATTGATAGGCACATTGCTCTTTTGTAATATTTAAACTATTATATGGTTTAAATTTATATTGGACAATTGTTTTTCTATAACTCATTTCAATAACTGAAAATTTTTTAATAATAAAACTTTTCATATTTTCAAAGTTAATAAATGAGTTTTTTCTATTGTGTATTTCAATATGCATATAAATTGCAGTATTTTTCTTATTAAAAATTTGTACAATATCAAATTTATTATATAATTCATCCGATTGTTTATTTAATTGCGAAAATATATCAATACAATAGAATTCAAAACTAATAGATTTAGTATAATTTGCAATTGATTCACAATCTATATAATTTATTTTATTTTTAACTAACGTACATTTATCTAAAGGTAAGTTTAATATTAGAAATTGTTGTTTAATACTTAATTTATTTATTTGTCGTTTTTTGAATTTTGTATGATTCAAAATATTACCAAGTGAATTAATTTTAATAAGTGAATATTTACTTAAACAAATACGAATAGCCGGTAATGATATATCGGTTTCAAACCTAACATTAGTAGTCGTTTCGTACGAAAAGTATATTTCATTTATTTTATATAATTGATAAACACATCCAATAATACAAATAATTATTAAAATATATTCATATAAAATTAAGATTTTCATTATTTTAATAAATTTGAAATTTTTATAATATTTATAAAGACAGCGTAACAAATTAAAAAAAATTTTAATATTATTTAATTAAATAATTTATATTTTATATGTTTTGATATAATTTATTAATAATAGTTTGTATTTGATAGAATTGCAAACAATAACATTTTATCAAATATTGTCATGAATTTAATTATCTGTAAAAATATATTAAATGCAAATACTGTATGTTATGCAATTAAGACAAATAAAATCTGATTAAAAAAATTAATTAATAAAACAAATAATTTTTAAAATTAGTATGATAAAATATTTTTTATCTTAATTTATTTAAATATATTATATTATTAAATTTTTATTAAATAAATTCAAAATAAAATAAATTTTATATTTACAAAATTAATAAATTCAACATGCACAGAAAAGGAGTATCCCGGTTAAGCATGGAGAGGTGGCCCTCAAAAATTATAAGAAGGTCCACTCTTTTAAAAAAAGAGAATTGAAAATACTTTAATTTAGCTATATTAAATTTTTGATAATCCACAAGGGGGGTGTTAGAAAGGTTTTCAAAGTTGAAAACTTCAAACATGTCTCCTAGGTAAAATATAATTTATAGAAAGTTATAAAATTTATAATAAAAT